>VUJU01004053.1:0-21141 GCA_009835225.1 Aphis craccivora | reverse complement strand
TATTATATACCTACTGAGAGATTAACCACACGCGCTTCATTGAAAAAAAAAACGTGTCTGAGAAGTTTTCTTTTCTTTTTGTTCATTAACAGATTTTTTTTAAAAGAATTTTCTCTTTTATTCTTGAGTTAGGTTAGGTCAAGTTATAAGTGTATTAAATAACTGCCACCTGTCGACTGTCATCAATAATTAATACCTACTAACGTTTTTATTTTTATTTTTAATGATCTTATTGTATCATTATCATTATCTTAATGGGTATATATATTTTTTTCTCGATTTATAGAAACGTCTATAAATTCAAAATTTTAATAGTAAATCAAGTTAATTTTATTTTCACAAATAAAATTAAAACTTGAAATATAATTTAAAATTTTTATACCATGCACTTGTGAACTATAAGTACAAATGAAATGAATTTATAATTTGTATTTCAAAAATACTAAAAATATAACTCTTGTCCACAATACATGGATGAGTTAAAAAATTGTTATTTTAAAAGTTATTAGCATACAGATAGAGTTTAAGAATTAGAATATATTTTTATGATAATGATAAATGAAATGAAATTCATTAGATTAATAGAATACAACATGTTACGAAACTTTTTCAATTTCAATAACATTTAGTAGTAAGCAGTGTAAAGAGTTCTATTATACTATCAACCGACTAACATACTAATTAGGTAATATTTTCAAATTCTTAGGAAGGTGTCGTACTATATGCATTGTCTTTATCTAACTGACTATCTTCGTGACATACATACAGTAAAAAACTGTTTTAATTGGGATGACTTTACTCCCGCAATATTATTTATCAAAATTACCAAAATTTTAAATCGCATTGGGTAGCACTTGTACGCGTTTTAATTGTTGTCTTGTTGATAGTAATAAACTAATAGCCATGTATTTTTAATGATTAAAGGAAAAAAAACTAAATTCTTTAACTAATAACTTTAATTGTAGGTACTAGGTACGTATTCAATGTTATAATATTAAGATTAATAATCATAATTAGTTATAATTTATTTAATTTGGAATTTTTGAAATATTATCTTATACAACTATAAATGTACGAGTATATGTAGGTAATATATAAAAGTATATAAAAGAATATTATACCTATATCAGTAAAAAAAAAATATATCCCCCATATCATCCCCTAAAAATACACCAATGTATAAATATAAAACTGTCGTGAACTGACAATTAAATAGTCAATTATCGAACTGGTTCAATATTTTAAATGTATTCCATATATCCATGTAGGTATTCATACAAGATCTTCTTGAAATAATTACCTCTCCAACTAATAATGGATAGGACATATATTATTTACTAGGTATCTAGATCCTATAATATCATCTATGATAATTTTGAAAACAATTTATAGTATTTTACTTTAAAATGTTTATCTGATGTAGTCTGTAAAATATTATAATTAATAAATAATCGAGTATTTTAAGTATTTACTATTTATAGATATCACATTATTTTAATCTTACGAAAAGAAGTATAGTATGTATAAATACTACGAGATATACAGTTAGTTTTAGGGTTACTTATTCTAATTCTATGTTATAAGAACAGGTTTTTATTAAATTAGTATATAAATATAATATATTCTTTATAATACCTAGTTATTAAAAACTTTGCCGAATTAAATTTTAATTTTATTTATATATTCGTGAATGTAGATATACCTATGTGAATACTGTCTGAATAGTATATATTTTGATGTTTTGTGAATACGTCTAAGGTTAGATATACTTGAAATACTTGCCTAGATCATAGGTGTTGTTAGTATTTATTTCTATAATTAAGTGTATTAATTTGAACTTTAAAATCACGTAAAATATATAGGTACCTAACTTAACTATAATATGTGGGTATACCTATATAAGTATAATGCTAAAGTACAGTTACCTATAGTAAAACACTAAGAACTATAGGTTGTTAGTTTTGAACGAAATAAGTTATTAAATGTACATCATATACATGACGTATTGACGTGTTCACCAATACCTATTGTTTATTATCTATTCAATTATTGGTAACACATCGTATTAATAATAGGTATACGATAATAGTTTAATATTATATTAAGTTGTAATAGTATTATTTTACATTTTTATAATAACAATATTATTTAATATGGCATACCCCTCCCACAAGTTATTCGTTGTTTCTATTTTTATCATAATCAAAATACTACCTATAAAATGTTGTCTAAAAAAATTATTAAACGAAATAATATTATAAAAATTAAGTATTAAATTTCCGAAAAATCTCCCAACAGTTTTCACTGTTATTCTATTATTTTTTGGTTGTATAATAATTGTAACTATAAAATGTATTGTAATAAAATATTCTACTCGTGTAATACGACTAGATAATCAAATTCTGATAAACGATTTTTATCTTATGCATTTGTGACTAAACATTTTTTGTTACAAATACTGATGGTTGCAAATTAAATTAATCTAGGTCTTTGTAGACTGCAGCATGCCGTGACGCAGTAAACACTCAGGGTGGGGTCTTGTAGAATGTTAAATCATTTCCGGCAGCCTCCTGGGGTTGACATAATGAAAGAAGTCTACTGACACCAATTTTAGCGGTGCCTGCAGCACTAGGACATCATCTCATGGAGTGTCTCTTATTCTATCAATGGCACATCTCAGCGTAGGTGCCACTTTAAGACGATCTGTTATGCTAAATATAACCTACCCATAACTGCGATCAGTTATACATGATTTTAATGTCTTGATTTGTTTTACTTTCAAAAATTTAATTTTTAATCTTTTATACATGTCAAGTGGAATACATACAACATAAGTGCATGCATTTAATTTTTATGATATTTCAATAACTATGATTATAAGTTCTAAATAGTAAAAATTTTATACAATTTATTGATTTCTGTATATTTTTAAAATAATATGCAAAAAATATTAAAGCAGACGTATTTTAGAATTTGATTTATTAAAAAAAAAAAACTTTATTTTATTTTCACTTTTCATTTATCCTACAAACTAACTAGTATTGGTGATTATTTAATCTTATTAGAAAACAATGTGTATAATAATTCTTTTTCAAATTAATCTATCAATTCCATATTATATTTAACTTTTAATAAAAAAGTAAAAAAGTTTCATTTTTACAATGAAAGTTTAGATTAGGTACCTATAACCATATGGAATCTAGTATAATAATAATAAAGTATTAACGGATTTCAAATGATATGAGTTTTTAACATTCTCTAAGAATGTAGTTAAAGAACACTTTCAAATAGTTATAAAATCGATTACTTATCAACTCTTCTATAGCTATTGAGTGTTTACTGTATTATTATAGTCTGTATACATACCTATACTTTTTATGAGTTAGGTTTAGTATAAAAATAACAGTTCTACAAGAAACAAACAATTATTTTGTTGTGATGAAATAAATTGTAAAATCATGTTAAGTTAATATAAATACCGATTATTACCAATAGTTATGTTGGCAAGATACCTACCTATACAAATAACGTCATTGAGCTAGGTGTATATTAATAAAATTTATTGACCTCTATTACGCATGATATCCATTTATAAATAATATATGTAACTTCGACTGCCTTTATGACTAAAAACCAAAGAAAACAATAGAAAGTCAGAATTTAAAAACAAAAACCGGAAACATAATCAAACTATCCCGTGAACATGATTTTCATAAATTAAAAATGATGTGAGACATTCTTGTATCGATGACCCTCGAGGCTTCTTAACGGTACACAGTAACGTGTGACCTATACACCAAACATTCCATATCCAATCATACGTGGTAGCACAAAATCAAGACGATTATTATTTTTTTTTTTTTTAGTTTGTTTTTTTCGGACGCAACGTAACAAAATATAACATTTCTCATGATATATCGCACATTGTGCACATATCACATTTGTGTGTAATCGTATTGTACTGCCAGTCTGCGAAGAGGTATACCATTGCACACGATACAATATGGTTAAGTAAAATAACAATTTTATTTTATTGTGTGCAACAAAACTATATCTTGAATCTTGATAGACGTGACACGTATCGTACCTAGTCGCGCGTTGCTATGTATAATGTATTAATAATATACTGATTAGCTATGGTGGACCTATCGTGCTGAGTCTTTTTTTTTTTTGTTGTTTAGCGTATTTAACGGTGCTTTTTCTACCTCTTATCCTTTTGTACAGTTAGATATTCGTCACATACAACATACTCATACTCTTCCCGCTGATCGTCCGGTGTCCTCTTCGACTATATAATATAATACCATACGATGAATATTAATTTTCAGATCATAGTGAACGCAATGGTAATATTATTAACACAAATAATCGAACAAGTAGTCATATAGATATAGGTACATATAACTCTTGAGTTTCTACTGTTTATCTTTGTGGTTATAATAATAATACTTTTAAAATAATAATAAGGGTTTCGAAAATTGTAGAAACGTAAAGTGATACTTATATATTATATTATACAGAGATAAGCCACAGTTTAGGTATCTAAATTCTAAACTCGTGATGCTGGTATGTATTTATATATTTTTTACACTTATACACCAGCGGCAACTCGTCAAGTTTGCCTGTATGAAACGAGGTCTTAGCGTCTGTGTATGTGTATGGGGCCAAAAGGTTTGTAGTCGACCTTGAAGCCCACACCACATTCCAGACACATATAATACAAACGGTGTACACGGGAACCACTTTTCAAGAAAAAAAATTAAGTATAGAATGTAATAATAACAAATCCACCCTTTAATCCTTACATATGCCTTTATGTTATACCGCACCCCCAATGAGAAAAATAATCAACAAAAACCACCCCTATACAATTAGTAATCTGTAAATAGCAGTGTCATCTTTCGATAAAAAAAATCGAAACCTGATATGTTTTTTTTTATGATGGAGGCTGTTTCAAATCAAATAGTCGTCAGAACGGACAGAACGACAGCGACGACTATATGTGTATAATAGGAAGTGAAAATCAATACCGGATTTGAGTATCGACAAAACGAAGATGGAGAAAAATATAAGACTCCACAATCCACATTCGTCATAGAACTCATATAGAAGCATTTTTTTTTGCATCTGGTGAAAGTCAATGTACACTATTTTTGCAGACCAACGTCATGCTCTTCCCCACTTACTCCACCCCCGATTCCATCTTGATTAGTCACCACTGTCAAGGACATACAAATCTTTGGGTGGTTTTGTATTCATTTTCCCTCATTTTTACATTGTCCAATTTCAAACGATCGTGCCGACTAACTCTGACTTGCAGTTAAATAAGTTATTTTATTTATTTTTTTTTTTTTGAAATAAAGTATAAACATAATATTATTATATTATAGTAACATTTTCCCCACACAATTATAACTTTAATATTATGGAATCATGAGTCATGGCAAGTAAAATGAAACGAGGATTATAGAAATAGTTCAACAAATTGACATTGATTTGCTAAAATAGTAAAACACTGAAATTTTGTATTTTTTTTTTTATTTTACTTTTTGTCGGATAATGAAAGAGAAGATGATCTTATAAGTCGAAAAGACAATAATTATGTAACCTCATTTATGTTAATTGATTGTTTATTGATTTGTCATTATAATAACTACTAAATATATAAAATAATTTGACCTGACTCACAAACAGGATGCACCTTACGATAATAATACTCAACACTAATCGTTTTAAAAGTAAAACATGTCATTGAGTATCTGAACAATTAATAAATTATTTAAGTATAAATGTTTATTTATAACCAAAATCAATTAAAATATTGTTATTTAATTTTTAAGAAAATTTAAAATCTGTAATTAATTAAAATGTATAAGCTAATGGAGTAAGTATATTGTGTATTATTGAATAGGTAAGTTATCAAATCACATAACCCATATTTTATTCCCAAGTACCAATATATATATAAAAATGTATATGAGTAATATACTAATAATAAATATAAAATTAAATTTCTAAATGAAAGCAAAATAATAAATACATTATTCGTAAGTATTCTAAGAATTAGAGTGGTATAATAGTGCGATACACGTTAAGATTATAGTCAAGAATTAATATAATACAAACTATTTGTCAATCTTAGTCATACTAATTTTTACATAATTTGTTAAAACTGTTAAAAGTTACTTCCTAAATTAAATTTTATTTTAATACTTTTAATTTATAAAATGCTTAAACTTTAAAAATCAACATTATTTACGAATCTTAAAAAATAGTGATATAAGTAATAATAACTATATAACTATATACATTATATTATATTATAACTTAAAATATTGATTAAAAATAATAACATATAATTAGGCTTAGGCATATAATAAGTTGTTATAAGTGTTATAATTCATAACCTTAAATACTTTATAAGATATACCTATAATATTATGATTTATTAGGTAAAACATAAAATCTAAAACAGATGAAGTTTTTAATATTTCAAGATTGATATAAGTTACTTACAACTAATATAAACAAAATATATTTTTTGTGCACAAATAAATTATGAATATTTTGCGAAGGACCGTTTATATGACTATAGTATTGACAACACAAATAACCATAATTGTCCATGTAAGTCACGAAAGAATTATTGTGGTTAGACGGTTCATTCAACTGTAGGTATAAGATGCCGTGTATGGCAATAACATGGTATAAAACAAAAAGTACATAATATTTATAGCTAAGAATTATAATTTTAATAAGTAAATTAATGCAAAATTTTAAAAGTTTGTTGGTAAGTACTTTTTAAAATAATAATTCTTAGCTGGTAAATGATACACATTTTGTAAAACACTAATATGCTTCATCAATTGTTTGCATTTAATTTCGTTTATAATTTTTACACGTAGAAAACAGGTTAAGAATAATAATACAAATAGTTACGTAGGATTATTAAAATTTGATGAGTCATGTAAAAGTTATTAAAAACATTTCTATGAAACCAAAGATTAAATAAAAATATACTTTAATAAATAATTTAATTTTTTAAATTTATACATATTATGTACAATTTTAGTTACTAAACTAAGTTGATCCTAAATAATAGGTAAATGTAAATTATTTTCAAATAAAAGTAAAACAAGTAAATGTAAATCAGATTTGATAATATTGTTTAATCAGTTAATTATATAAAATTATATTCTTATTACTTATTACTTGTTTTTTATTTATTATTATATAATATTTGTTACATTATTTTCAATTCAAAAGTTATATATTTTCCATAATATACCTACTACAAAAACTCAAATCGATTTATTTATTATTAAATATAGCAGTATTGAATTAATTTATTTTTAAAATTTGGATATTAGTTGGTGTTTTTTTTTAAAAATTTAATAGCAGGTTATATTTGTATACATATAAATACATATAAAATAAATATTAATCTGATGATGTATTTGAAACTCTCGACTTAATATAATTGATATAGTTGGAGAATCTATATATATATTTTTTAATTTCTTGAGATTGAAAAGATGATTAATTTAATTTAAGTCTACTCTTTACGTTAATTACTTTTGTTATTGCTATTTTTACTGACTTTAAGTATCAATAAGAAAAATCCAATCTAATAATAAATATAATATCAACCACGTAACCAGTCATACCTTACAATAACTTTACTAACAAATTTGTATTAATAATAAAAAATTATTATGAGTTTAAAATACTTATAACTTATGCGTAACCAGTAACCATACTTAGGTTATTATTATAATATGTAATTAAAATTAAAAATCTGGGAACTCACTTTGATCCTTAATCACTCTTAACAACTTATGAAACATCGTGTTTACATTTTTAAGGTTTATACTCGAAAACAAAAATTATAGCATATACAAATAAAGTTTATACATTTAATTCGTTACAATAAAATACATAAAATTGATTTTTTTGGAAACTAAGATATCCGGTTTTTCTGTTTATTTTGAAAACTACTGAAAATTATTTACTTTTAACCCTCCATAGTATCAACTACATTCTATACAACCGATGACAAATATAAAAATTACGTTTAATCAACGTTTACACTATGTACCTAAAGTGTTAATAGAGTATATACCTACCTAAGCTCTAAATGTATACTTCACTGTTTCAGTTTCCATTCCTGTTTAAATTAAACAGTTATTTTATGCTTTTAAAAAAGTTTAGTGTAATATTAAATAAATAAATACTATGTATTTATACTTCAATGAATTTTTATTGTTTTATATACGTTTAAATTACATTTAAGTTTTAAACAAAAATACAAACGTATATATTATACTATAGGTATAGTTAATTTTTTTTAAAATAGTTTGTAATAAAAATGTGATTTACAGAATAAGATAATATTTTAAACGAAATGTGTGTTTGTGCACATACCTATATATTATCTATTTTTAATTAATTTGTTCAAAATGTTGTACCTTGAGGCTCCTAGGATACATCAGTTATTTGTAACTAATTATTAATATTTACTGTTGGAATATTTAATAAAAAATAAAAAGTTTTCCGTTTTATATAATTTAATAATTACGTTAAGTAAATATAACTTTATAATACAATGTATTACGTATCATAATAAATCTGATCTTTATAGTTTTTTATAAGAAATAATAATAAATTTATAAAACTGATACTTTTAGTATTTTATCATTAACTATTAGTTTATTACTTATTAATTATTATTTTATAATGATGTATAATATTATTATCAACTCGATTTTCATTATTTAGGAAGGAACACTCGCCACAATAATTTGTCCGTTTTACCTGCGCAGTGGTAGGGGCGCACCTGCCTGTCTTGGCCAACAGGTTTCTTCTTTCTAGGTAGTTAAGTACAATAACCCGTGTCGGTTGGACGGCTCCGAGTAAAGGTGTCGCAATACCGGTATCGTTTTTACTAACCATTACCTAGACACATTTTTATTATTGCATTTAACTATTTGCTAGTGGTTATTTAGTATTTTTCAATTTTTAAAGTTTTGTGTAATATTCTAGATAAGTGTACCGTCGGTTAGGTGAAAGTGTTAATATTTTCCTGCAGGAATATGGTGATTTGATGGATTAAACAGTTACTTAAAAAGAATACAGGTAAGAAACAAATATTTTTTCCCCCTAAAATCTAAGATTTTTTTAATTTAAAAAGAAATAAGAATTATTTATATTAAGATAGGTAATTTAAAAAAAATTCTCTAATCGAATTAAAAATTCCTTAATATATTTTTTACTAATAATTAACAAATTATATTCCATGAACTAAATTATTATATAGGTATATGTGTCCTATAAAATATTATTTGTTAATTATTTGCTAATTTATAATGTTAGCAAGTGTATCTCAATAGCATATAGTTATATTTTATTTTTGAATTGTTATTAGTGTCCAATTTGTAACGTGTAGCATGGAATTACTACACATGTACTCGTGCATTCTAGTAAACTACCTACTTAAGTATCGATCTTGATAATCTGTGTGTGGTTTTAAAAACCTTAGGATACGGTTAGTATTAATGTCATTGTATAGTCTCATAGAATTGTAATATTTTATTGTGTACATCTGAAGTCAATCTAACCGTAGATAATAGTCTTTTATGCTTAAATATAGGTCAACGGCACCAAAGTTATGATATCTAATTACACGGTACGTTATGACTATATGATATTATATTTGTCCGCTGTCAATCGAAATTTATTTCGAAAAATATCGTTGTGTTTTTTTAGTTGAACATCAAAGTCAATACAAAATTCAACTGTATTTTTAGGGTTTGTATTCGTAATAGGTATATAAAAGTCACCAAAAACTCAGTTCAAATAAACATTTCTATAAAGAAAAATATATTACTTATAATTTTTATAAACACCTGTACATTTTTGTCAGAGATATTTCCCCTCCTACACTGCAGGGATTTAAAAAAATCTATTGTGTTGAGTCTAACACATGTCTCGTCCGACCCTCAAACTAAAATATGGTTTATGTAACCGTGGGATCCAACTAAAAGCCAATAGTCATTCTTTTCGAAATGTCATGATGTGCATACAATAAAAAAAATTATATTATAATACACGTATTGTAGTATAAAAATATATTTTGTATTTAAAAATTAAAATAATAGTAAAAGAAATTATAATTTTTACAAACATCCTATGGTTTAAGATGTAATACGTTACTTTCAATTTTTATGATATATTTTCATGTTTTTACTTATAATTATTAATTACCAATCATTGATTTTTAATAACTTTTATGGTTTGTGAATTGTGAAAGTGACATTTTTCCATATATTTTTTTTAAACTTCTAATAATAAGATAAAATGTGCAACATCACCTCTACGTTATGAAAATTAATTATAAATTATAACTGTTTACCTTAAGAGTTATTATTTTTATAAATTCTGTTTTGACGTAATAAAGTATCATTGATGTGCTTGTGTAGATACCGTTTTAATAAAATGTTTTACAACCGGATGTTCATATTCATGATTATATTATAATAATTAATTAAAATTGTTTAAAGCGTTACTGTTATTAATAACATACTTTTTATTGAAATCACAGACATTTTATCAATATCAAGCTCCTATAAAAACAAAATATGCAGTTTCGTTAAATATTTGTATACTACACAAATCAACCATTAATAAAATAAAGATAAATTTACAATGTTTTGTTAACACGTATAATACTTTATTTGAAATTCTAAGTACCTATATAATATTATTCAAAAATCAAAACATCTATGATAAGGGACGATATGATTAATATTTTTGAAAGGCAACACGAATCTAGGATATTTTCAATAGCTATCAAAATACAATATACCAACTTATTTACCTATTTAAACAAAGAAAATAAAGGCGAAATTAAAAAAATAAAATGATAACCATTACAAACTTTATTTAGTTTACCACAAAAAAATGATTTCTCGTCTGTGGGTCAGATATACAATTCATACATAGTGCCCTCTGTTCTATAATAAAAATAATGTATAATATAAATTACACGTATCTGTTATATTATGTAAATATGGATATTATTGATTATCTTAGAGAGTTCGTTAAAGTCTATGTGTATTATACTAATTTACTATAAAACAATTTAAAATTTTTTATTTTAGTTTTAAATGATTAGAATTCCTACTATTTAAACAAATTTATTTTTAATATATTTTTCTAATAAATACACAAATACGATATTTATTATAATAAATAGTATAACTATAATATAGAGTTTGTAAAAATTTTACTTTGTAAAAAAATATAAAACCGTTCGCGACTTTGTACTTTCTTCTAGTGAAATTCTTTTCCTGATAGTAGGTATGCCCGTAATTGTCTATTGCCTATTATAGAAATATCTAAGTTTATACACGAGTAATTTATACTGCAATACTCTTACCATTTATTTTTATTTAACTGTTTAAAAAGTCAGAATGTATAGTTTTAAAACATACATTTTTTTATTAAAATTAAATATTTAATTGATTTTGAATTTTACATATTTACATTTGAAATTTTAATTTTTTATAGTTTATATTACTAAGTATGTAATTTTATATTGTTATACATACTTAGCAACTTCAATTATAGTCACTTATTGTTCAATTAATTACGATAATATAATAAATAATGTTTCTGTATCATATAGTTAAATAAGATTTTCGCGTATTTCATAAAAATGTGTACCTACCTATATAATATACAATGCTGGATACATAATTTAGACAGTCATTAATAATGTATGTACCTATTCATATCGGATATAATAAAAACAAATTGTAGTTGAAATATGATATTGATTTTATAATTTATATTATTGGTAGATGGTGCCTACCCCCTAATCATTAGGTCCTAATAAATTATGGTACCTATAAACTATTAAATATAAAGTTGAATTCTTCAACTAGGCGGTGTGCGCGTGATGATTTAATGAATTTGACCTGTTGGTAAGATATATTTTGCTATTATGGCTATAAAGAGAAAATAAATGTCAGAAAGATAATTATACATATGATATACCTATGTATAAATACGTGAGGTGGTATTGCTTTGAAGCATATTAATGTATAATATATATATATATAGTACATTAGTATCTATACCGTATGTGATACCTAAGAACATATAACGTATATTATATATAAACATACCGAATTACAACTCACATACGTAGTCATACGTAGACACGCCAAAAAATCATAACGGCGTAGGGAAAATATATGTTTCGTCTTACAGAGACTTAAACAGCCGTACATGAATGAAAGATAATTAACGTTAAACGTTTTAGATATGTTTTTTTTATATATATATAACTGATTATACTTTATATCCAGTTAGTGGTATTAATGTAAATCACACTCCGCCTGTGCGCTGCGGCAAACGATTTATTTTGGTAACTTAACTGCGCCGTACAATATTGTAATATGACATTTACGACGGTAACTACATACGTCTGTCAAAAAATACATTGTTAAATATAATCGTGCGCGGCATTAGATCGATGATAATTATTATTACGAGGAAAAAATCAAGTGTATATAGCGTTAAATGATTTCTGGCAGACGGGTCGTCATGTCTTATGATAGGTAGGTATATACCTATTATATACCTACGACTACACATAATAATAATAGAAATACATGTAGTTGATCGTATCGTTTGCGACATTGTATTATATTATACAAAACGAGCTGTTACGTATTTTTTATTACGTTAACGCTTATAATATCTTAATAATTATTATTATCGTCGAGTAGGTACCCGTATTCCGCGGTTAGTTTTATAAAAAAAAAATACGTATTCACCAATTCAATTCTGTTTCTCGGCATCATCGCCACGTCTTATTGTGTTATAGACGTTTATATATATATAATGTTTGCACATGCAAGAGTGATCGTTAAGTCATTGTCCGCGGTTTTTGAGCACACACACACACATACGCGATGATCGCAATTTTCGACAGTCATTGCAATGGCGTTGTCCGCTGTTGTAGCTGCAGCAACAAACAGCAAGACGACGATTTTCACGGTCGTCTAAAATTTATTATCTATATACGTACAGATATGCCGCTATAAATCGCAAATACATAGTTATTTGTAGTCCGAGAGAATTAAATGATCGCTATAGCTGCAACATACAGAGCTGCATAATGATAGCGTGTATTGGGCTAAATAATGTATATAATATACCGACGTGCGATAGAGTATATACCTCTACCGGCTTTACCGTTGATGAAAATAATAATACCGATAACTCTTCGAAGACATATAATAAATATGCAGAATGATCCACAAAATGTACCTACTTTTTTCTTCAAAAAATCAGGCAAAAAGTATAATATAATAATTATGTTCTAAATAATTTTTAATAAAAAATTCTTGTTTGAAAAACATAAGTTTGTACCGCTATTGCTGCAGGATACTTCTTAGAGAGTATGAAAAAATCTCAAGAATTTGAAAACATGGTTTTTATAAGTATATTTAAAAATTCAAAAAATCAGGTTTTGAATAATTATATTACTGGAGAAAACAATTTGGGGTGAGCATGCTGTGTGAAACACTCTGTACACCTACTATATCTACACATTATTATATGCATATGTATAGTATATTAATAGTTATTATTGTACGTCGTACTTGCCTAATCCGCAACGGCCACCTGATTATTCTATTATGATTCGGGTACTTTGTGTTTCTCGCGCCATGTGTTATCGATCGGTATATTGTTGTGGACTTCGGTGGCGCATACGATTCGGTAGCAAATTTAATTAATACGATTAATTGATAACGGATTAAAGTGCGCGCGTATACCGTGAATAATGGAGCGCGCGTGCGCTGCGGGACGCTCGTTTAAAAGCAGATCGTCGATGTATAGTCGTAACCTGCGCGCATTACATATCATACACATCATATATACCAGCCAGCTAATAAGTAACAACAACTACTCAGTACACACACATATAACATAATATATTATAATATTGAAAATTAGAATATTGCAAGTACACAATATATTTACCTACCTACCTACCTATACAATACACGTAAACAGTTGTGCTGCATCGTTATTCTCGCCGGACCCATATACACCGCACAACAACTGCTGCAGCAGTCTGCAACAACAACACCGTACATACGATTATAATATTATTATATACTTCGGGTCGAATCACGAACCGTATACACGATTTAAAAGCCCACGGATATGCTCTAGTTATAAATATTATGGTGTTATTCCTACGCTGCCGCTGTATAGGTATATAATAATGGACCTTTTACACGCCGACGACGTCGCACCGCAGCAGTTTGCAGGACTCATGCGTTACACGCCTACGCGTGATGCGTTGTGTATACTTGCGATGGGTCGTAATAGTAGGTACAGCACATACTGACATGTGTACAAAACATTATACGGCGAGTTTGGCGGATTAATAGATAGATTATAGTATACATATACAACAGTACCTATTATACCTATTATACATTAGCATTAGCATATACCATCACAGCCGCTGTATACAATATGTTTCATCGTTGACCGACCGACGCGAATCGCAAAACGATTTTCGGCCTGTTTTTCCGTTCGCGTTTTTTTTTTTTCTAACGCCGCTTTGTATTATTATTGGTACGCGATGATAATAAAAATAATAATATGCATCACATCTCCTATAAATCGCACGCCGCCGCACCGTCGTTATACGAACCGTGAAATGTGCGGTGGTTATGTGTCTTTAATACTCCGTTTATTATTGTTTCTCTGTGGTATATACGAATCGTGAAATGAATGTATTGCGGGTAGAATAATATCTGTATAAATTGGGACAAAACCATAATACACAAAACTCAGATAAATTTCCTCAACAAATTTTTAAATAAGTTATGTTAAGTTGTATAGAAACGAAACCTCTTGAGTTCAATATACTCGAGAATAATACAGATACAATAATTAATTTTATGGTTGACCTATCGGTATTTTCAACTTTCATATTATATTAAGTATGTGTACAACTTTATAAGTTAAGATTAAGTGTTGTTAGATAATTGGGAAATTTGATTTTAGATTTGGATCGTATAACTGATTGTTTTATTGTTTTATTCATCGAAGAAGACAAATGTGTCACATAAGTATATTATTTTTGAACAAGAATATTCATTTATATAGGTTTAATTACTTAAGAGCTTTATATTTTTTGTTAGTTTTGTGTATTTTTCTTATTTCACGATGTATTTTTCTCATAATATTTCACTGTATAATACACAATGCTACTATTATTAAATATATTATTATTTAAATCATGTAGCACTCTATACGACGTTTGTCCCCTCGGAGTATATGAGTGAGTGACGTGCTTTTTCGAGCAAACGATAATTTTTTACGACCGTAGACACTCTGGAATTTTAGTCTTTCGGCACGTCTACACGCGATATCATGATCCTTAGAATTCTGACGCCGTCAGAGTCTAGAAACCCTGGGTCGTATACAATATTATGATTATTTAACCGAAAATCCACAACAATGATGAACACTTATCGCTATATATAGCGCTCAGATACGCCCCTGCAGCCCGAATCAAGATGGTTATTACATTACTTTTATGGCTATATACATATATACCTGAGTAGGTATAAGAATTTATGTTATTGTTGTTCTTCTTGGCGGAGTATTTCGGGGGTGCGTTTCATAATAATAAATAAGAATATAACAACAAATTCCCACTGGAAATTGATTTTGAAAAGTGGTTTTTCTACCTTACACACTTTAAAAATGGGTAAGTGGTAACGACCAACCGTCGTCGTCTCTCCCGGATAACGTGACCCATCCTATTTATTCGTTTATATATTATGTTTGTGTGCGCCTCGCCTGTCACTATAATAATAATTTATATCTACGGCCCCTGCAGCCGCGACGCACAGGTACCTTATAGCGTATCTTCGACGTGTCTGAGAAACAAGATTTCGGGTATATACCTATACGTCGGCTGGATAATACTGCGTTCGGTGGTTATATACACTGCACGAGTATACACATGATACGTGTAATAATATAATACCTTACCACCCATGTCCTATACCTATACAAGACTATACGTTATGTTATATCAAATCGCGTCGGCCACAATCCCGTTACGCGCCCGTTAACGATGTTTTTTTTTTCCTCGGCTTATCGAAAAAAATATTATTATTATTATTATACGTTTGTGTACACGAAACGCGCGTACAGGTATACCTACGATTTGAACTCTGAAACGAGATTTTAAGGTGTTGTGTCGTGTTGCGCAATATCATACCTATACTACATATATATTACGTACATCTGTGTGTAGTGCAAAAACCCCACGTCCGCGATTATCATTCGCACCGCGGCGATCCCTCATCCTTCCTACTTAGCGGTTCGATCACCGGCCACCGGTCTCTTGGCGAACAACAATCATTATTATTAATAAATACCATCGGGTGCACGCACGTCACACGCGCGTATATATTATAATATATTATAACACACACACACAATACGCGAGATATCTTTATAATATTATATTGGCAGAGGCCGCCGAGTGCGGAAAAAACGCGACGTTCGTTACCCACATTTTAATTACGCGCTCGTCCGTCCGCCGTCGACCCGGACGGTAATTCGATAGGCACGTCGCTTTGGCCGGCAAAAAAAATTACACGTAGGAGCCGGGCGCGTCGCCCCGCTCGCGTAAACCGGTTGTTGGCCCAGTGACGTATAATGATAATAATAATAATAATAATACGGTGTGTACGAGCGGCGGCGAACGAACTGCTCGCGAGCTCGGCGGCGGCGGCGGCGGCGGTAGAGGAAGTCATCGGGAGCATCGAACTCCTCCCGGGCCACCGAGCTGATGAGCTGGCACCGCCGTCGTCCGTGGCGGTCAGAACGGCGACGGCGGCGACGCGATGCCACCGACTCGTAAGTCGTAATAAATACGTACGACGTGCCATGGACCGGACAACCGACGACCAAAATGATAATATTATAATAGTGGCGTACGAGCTCCGCGCCGAATCGGATTCGGCGGTACCTACGTATTTTCACACACACACGCAGTGTCCGTTTTAAACGTCATCGTGATGAATCGTTTTCGTACCTATATAATATGATAATAATAAATAATATTATAATAGTATATTATAGCCATCAGGTGTATACGTACTATTATAATAAGTCTTAGAGACAGGAATTTAAGTTTTAAAATTTTAAAATATGTCCAAAATATGTTAATTTTTTTGATAAGCACCTATCTATATGTAATAAATTTAAGATAAAATACAACCAGAACCGTTTAAGTATAATATTAACGTGTTTTTAAACCTAATTCTTATTGTTTACAGTTAACTACAATGTTAGATTCAGTTCAAATATCGATAATACGTGTATATCATGATTGTAATAATATTATTACCTATTGATAATTGAACCACGACTAATTTGTGTCGTTTGATCAACAAGTTTAAATGATAACTAATATGTTATAACCAATTAGAAGCACTGCAGCAGTATCTAATCGATTCATTTGCATGATATTTTCAACGTTAAAAGGCATTTGAACTCGGAAAATTAACAAATTAATGTTACTTGATGCAAACAAATTTTTGTACAATATATTCTGAAATTTAAAAAACTAGCTTAAAAATCTGCAGTGATCCCCAAAATTATTAAACATTATACTCTACATATTTTAATGAAAAAATACAATGTTACATTTATAGTTATAATCCATATATATAAATCATTCATCATAATCCATAAATATTAATTTCTTCAGTTTCTTGTACATTTTAAATTCATTATTTAAATGAAAGTTACCTTTGGTACACGAGATATTCTTATTTGGACGGTTCTTCATCTGATCACGTAAACATGTGGCACGAATTATTATATAACGATAATTTTATACAGTATTAAATATTAATATCATATTATATTATTATAGCTGTTCGTATACATACTACGATATAATACCGTATACAGATTTGCACTACTCCCACAGTCCCACACGACAAAAACTGCGTGACGGAGCGAAAAATCTTCCGGAAATCATTTTACAACGATTATTATTATTATATTATTATTACCATTTACTCTGTATGAAAGCCAAAACGGTTTTTTAATTAACAATAACGATGCGCGCGAGGTTCTTTCGTGAATAACTGTGAGCAGACCAACTACCTCTTATTCTTCCATCAATTAAAATTCTATTTGTTGCCTAGTACATACAAATATTAATTATTGCGTCGTAATTACGACAAAAAAAAAAACTGACTTGTTGAACCAGTTATTATATCTTATACATTTGTAGAATTCGGTACCTACGTGTAAATTGACTAAATTGATTGTTTGTAATCTTCGATGTTAATAATATATGTAATACGCGCCGTGTGTACTGCGTTTTGGACATTGTGCTAAATCCAACTACGGTCCGTCATTATAGGTATGTTGAACATTGCAAGAGTTTTATTGCCCCCTGGCGTTTTCTTCTTGTATAGAATCTACAGTCCGGTTATCGCGTACCTATATAGATACTTATTATATATATATATAATATACTGCAGCCGACGAATTTATAGTCAACAGGAATGCACCGTCGATATAATATAGAGCCGACTCAGTAGATATAATTATTATTATATTGTAGCCGGGTATATAGGATGAAGTCTCCTGTCTCGTACACAGACGCGTATTAAAAGGATAAAAAAATAACTTTGAAACTGCATGAAATGCGCGCTTTCTTTGTACAAAAGCAAAAACCTATGCAGGTAATCTATACATGCATACCTATGTACCTACGATTACGACGGTTTTCGTTTCACGCAAACATCGTCTGTATTTATACCTATCGAGTATACATAAAAACTGCTTCACTTCAAATATTTAATTACAATTTGAACGCACGTATTTTACAGGTTTGGGTTTAATAATCTGACGAGATATTTTAAAAATCACTCTCCACCCACACTATTGTTAACGATGTTCGAAATCCACCACAATACCGCGACGGATAAAAAAAAACAAAACGGAAAACCTAGGTTAGCGTTTATCCAAACACTTTTACTATTGATTATCGAGCGTTATCGTTGTATATTATTCTTCTACTTTTAATCATTATTCGTTATTTCGTGTTTTCTTTTCGTACCAAACAATAGAGAAACTCAAAAGAAAATTATATTATACACCTATAGCTGGTAATAGTACAGCTAATTGGAAAATTATTATATATACCAAAAACACACTTCAGTCGTCATACGGTTTAATGAAATATTATATATTATTATTATAAAGGTGTGCTGATGTAGTTGAGTTATGGTTCACGGTGTTCGTGTTGGCCGTGTTGGCCCAAAAGCCATACAAAAGCGGGTGCAACAGCCGGTAACGTTACGCGCAGGTGTTCGGCACTGCTGAAGGAACCTAAGTATCATATATATATAACATATATATAGTATATACACTGTAGATACATTGTACATATTATATTATTGGCTATGGTTCAATGGATTCATACACATGTGCAAGTTATTCGTGTTATTATTATCGTACTTACTTCAGTAAATACGTTTTGAGGGTTGGTCCGAATCGCGAAAAAAACATTCGGTGGGTGTGCAAGACGAAAGACGCATAGGTATTTCGTCTTGAACGTATTACGTCATATTGCGTGCTCCAATGAATTTAACAATATAATAATATTATTATCATACACTTCGTGTACGATCTTTGTTTTGAACCCAAATAGATGGCTGTAATATTATGGAATTATTGTTGTCGTCGTCAACGTCGCGCGTGCAATTGCCCGTGTACATAATATATTAGGTTCCTATACACGGTGCGATGCGCTCATTCGGGGAGGGACGGAAACGCATATATAATCATGTTTGAAAACTGTCCACATGCGCGTGTATGCAGAAGAGGACTTAATATTCAAGACGGACGGTTTGACATCTGAACGATATAGGTGTGACAGAAATAATATTATCGTCGATTCGCCATGACGACGCAGGATACATGACATTATATGATGTGGTTGGGTTTTTGACCTGCGTTGCTTTACCGACGAGAGTTTTTTACACTTCTGGGCAACGTTTAGTATTACTGTATATTTAATATTTATATGTATATAAACGCATTTAGTATTCGGATGGCGCAGCCGAGCCTGTAGCATAAATTAAACAATAATGAAGAAAAAATTCATAATACCTATAGCTCTAGCTATATAGCGAGTCTTGGTCCCGTCATCTGGTCGAGTTTTTTCGGTTTTTTACAAATTTAAACACTCAGCCTGCACGCCGCCGTCACACCAAATGAATGAGTTTCGTCCAGTGATCTCGAGCTCGAACATCGATAACGAATTATAATTATACCGTAAAATTTAACGGGTAAAAACAAACAGATATAACAATATATTGATATACCTACCTTATTACCAATTGCCTATTATAATACTAATGAAATCATTAAAGTCCCTCGGAATCGGTTCATCTCGCAGTCGCGCACGGGTTTGATCTGATGTGACGAAACTACGTGTAAAATTAACCTAGATTTGTACATATACCTACAACTATATATATATATATATAGTGCTACTATACGTCTTATAGTATTGGTCGGCGCGTGGAAATTCGAATTACAGTAATATATACGTAAATGTATACTTACATTTTATGTTATAATACCCGAGTATATGTTTTTATTGTTATAAAAATTATTGCATTATTATGATATATATTATCATGCGTATTTACCTACTCGTTGTACTATTCGCCGGGTAATTTCGTGAGAAAGTGGTCATGGGCTTATTGTGTCGCCCGCGCGTTAAATAATTGGTCTTAATAACCGTCGTGGGTAATATCATAATAATAAAAATAGTATAGTCGCGGGGGCGGTGGTGGGCTGGGGTGTTGTGCAAAGCCGTGAACATTCTTGTCGCATATACACATACATCTACTTGCTGCAGGTTTAGAATGGTGCGATAAATTATCAAATTTATGTGTCTCGGGGACGCCTGTTTCAATGTCTGAGAGGAAAACAGTGTATTATTATATTACATTATATTATTTCGAATAACGCATGAACCGTCTATTGTGGGTGAAC
>VUJU01004052.1:0-21163 GCA_009835225.1 Aphis craccivora | reverse complement strand
GAATATCATATCAAAAAAATCATATTGTATAAATTTATATTATTAAAAACTGTATTTTATGTTTTAACTATTATTTTAAAGTTTTAAACAGTTATTTTTTTTCTTAGGAAATAATTTGGAATATAAAATTTTTAATTTTGTCTGGCCCGCGAACTCTTTTTAATTTATGAATGTGGCCCGGGAGTCCAAAAAGGTTGCCAACCACTGTATTATTTGGTTTATTTTGGAACCTTAAATTATCATTATTTTTTTTTAATTATCATTAAATTAACATAATAATTGTATTGGTTAGTTGTATTTATTGAGTAGGTACTAGGTATTATACCATTTTTACATTTATAAAATTATCTTTTATGGCATATTTTTGTTTTTGTATAAATGTGTGATTATCTGCAGTTTATATTATGTATGTATTTACTTGAAATAGTTTGAGAATTTCAATAATTTAACAAATGTGCAGATGATATTGATAATAAAAATTTGAATAAAAACCTGAATAAAAACTTTCATATGTGTTTGTGGTATGTATTCTATCAGAAAATTGTTTAAGACAGTATCATCAATTTAATAACTTATAATATTATGAAAAATATACCTAGTATACCTATATTTTTTTACTTGTGTACCTGTTTTCCGCCATGTTGGAAACTACACATTAACGGATTAACGCATGTAATTTTTTACCTGATATTCTCGTGTAACTTACGATTCCCCAATTAGACGTAGCCACGTATAGGTAGGTACTATTTATATTGTATTATACCTTATATTTTATAAGATAATAATTAATAGGCTCTATTTTATATGTAAATATTTTTAGCTGAATATGAACCTATGCTCTATAACAGATACCTAATTATATAACATTTTTTTTAAATTAACTTCCTACTAAATATTTATTAATAGTCGGATTGTATTTCTATAATATTATAATGTTTTCCTATTATAATTTATTTTAGAAGGAAAATTGGAAAATATTTACAGCTATATAATAATTATTATACCCTAAGGTATATCATTTCAATTTACATAATTAGTAAGATACATCTACTACTACTTAGCTAACCTTTTAATTAGTTTTTTTTACTCCGAGATTCACTTATAATAGCAAATAAAATCTACCTATCATAATTATTTTTAGGTAGACAGGTAGTAGGTATAAGTGTTTTAGTATTGACTATTGACCATCCATCACAGGTAATAAGTAATAACTAATAACTAGTTTAGTAGTTTGGTACTTATAACAGTTTTATCGTTCGTTTTTAATTTTATCAGTATATGAGCCAGGTACTAGTTAGGTAGTAGGTACCTACTGATTAAAACGAAAAGTCAAAAGTGCATGGTACTTTAAAAGCTAATAACTAATAAGTAATATTATAAAACCAACAATAAAAACATTTCATACACAGTATTTTTGTTTTTATTCCACTTGACGTAGGTACCTAATTAGTGTAATGCAAGCACTTTAATCATTTGTGATTTGTCGATATGAGTTATAGAAATGATTAAATGATAATCGGTATTAACCATTAGGTCAAATACCCAATGACTATAATAATATATATGTAATATTGTACTACAAGTCTACAGAGTAATTCATGTCAAGAATATGGTTTAATAAAATACCAAATATGCTATAATGGGTATACACTGAATTAACAGATCAAGCTTAATTAATTTGAGACTAAGAATTGTAAACTTTTATATTATACTACATAATCGCAAGGAGTTTAATTATTGAGATTACATTTTACTTAAAATTTAAAGTGTTTTCAATAGGAATCCAATAGATTTGATATAAATTGTACTAGGTACATCTACCTATATGGCTATATTCTAATTATTTTTAACATCGTTTTACGTACATAGAGTAATTTGATTATTCCTAATACCTACTGTATAATACATAATATATATATAATATACATTATACAATAAACATCTATAAAAATAAAAAATAAACTATTGCCAATACCTGTTGAATGTTGAAACCTATTGATATTGTTATCAATTATTTTATTTTCAACGTGACTGCAGTCAGTTCTTCAAAGACATTCAAATTTAGTGATTATAGACCTTACAAATTAAAATAATTTACATCTGACTAGTGAATTGGCACTTGGCAGTGATCATATCTTGTTTAGTAGGTTCACGTTTTTATTTTATTAATCGCGGAGATTAGTACTAACTGAATTACTGAAGAGTGTCATATATAAAGTGATTGGAATTTTTCATCTGTAGGCTTCTATATAGGTACAGAAATATCTAATTTTTTTCTACATACAATGTACTTATTATAATTATGTTATTTTCTACTAATTTTTTTTTTTTAGAATCGTCAATATGAGGTCTAGAGTAATCAATCTAATGGATACATTAAACTCAGTATCATGTAGATGTCCCTCTCATTCAAATTTAGGGTCTCTACCTTCAAGGCTCAGTACTAACGTGGATCAAAAAGAGTATGCTTTTGAAATGGCATGTTCTACTATTCGTTATGGCCCTGGTGTCACCAAAGAGCTGGGTATGGACATGGTTAATATGCAAGCGAAACGTGTGTGTGTCATGACTGATTCAAACTTAGTAAATTTGCCACCAGTAAAGGCTGTTTTGGATTCGCTTACCAAAAATGGTGTAAAATATGATCTTTATGATAAAATCAGAGTGGAACCAAACGAGAAAAGTCTTGAAGCCGCAACAAACTTTGTACGCAATTTGGAATTTGATGCATTCATAGCAGTTGGAGGTGGTTCAGTCATGGATACCTGTAAGGCAGCCAACCTGTACTATTCTGATCCAGAAGCTGAGTTGTTGGATTATGTTAATCCTCCTATTGGTAAAGGAAAACCAGTCACTGTGCCATTAAAGCCGTTGATTGCTGTGCCGACTACCACTGGTACTGGAAGTGAGACTACTGGTGTTTGTATTTTTGATTATGAAAAGTTAAAGGCTAAAACTGGTATTGCAAATCGAGCATTAAGACCTACTCTAGGTATTGTTGATCCTTTACATGCATTATGTCAGCCAGAAAGAGTTTGTGCTTTTAGTGGTTTTGATGTTTTTGGTCATGCATTAGAATCATTCACAGCTGTACCGTACAATGAGAGGTCGCCACGTCCAACCAATCCAATTTTAAGACCTGCATACCAAGGTCGTAATCCTATTTCAGATGTTTGGGCTCGATATGCATTGGATGTCATAAAAAAATACTTCAAAAGGGCTGTATATGATCCTGAAGACTTTGAAGCACGTTCTAATATGCATTTAGCTTCTACAATGGCTGGTGTAGGTTTTGGTAATGCAGGTGTTCATTTGTGTCATGCACTATCATATCCAATCTCAGGAAATGTGAAAAAATATCAAGCCACTGACTATATTACTGATCATCCAATTATTCCTCATGGATTAAGTGTAATTATGTCTGGACCTGCAGTGTTTGAGTTCACATCTCCAGCTAGTCCAGAACGCCACATTGAAGGTGCTAAACTTCTGGGTGCTGATGTCAGTCGTGTTAAAAATGCTGACGCTGGGAAGTTATTAGCTGATGTCATTCGAGGATACATGCAAGACATGAAAATTGATAATGGTTTGTCAGCCCTTGGTTATACTAAAGATGATATACCAGGGTTAGTAAAAGGTACATTACCACAGCATAGAATTACAAAGCTTGCTCCAAGAGAACAATCAGAAGAAGATTTAAGTTTGTTATTTGAAAAATCATTAACAGTTTTTTAAGAACCAATGTTAACTTTATATACATTTATTATTGTTAAAGTTTAAAATGTTTAAAAATTTAGTAAGTTGTACTACCATTAATCATTATTGTTAGTTTTTTGTGTACAAGATTTATTAGTTAACAGTTTCCCGAAATAATAAAATATAATTTTACTTCCACTTACATATTATTTTATCTAATTTTTGTTTTGTTATAGTTATCTATATTAAAGATCTATTAACTATTACAATTTAAAAAGTATTATAATGTACATATTTTTTTATTTTACACCCAAAAGTTAAAAATTTGTCATTTCGATTATGTTTTATATTTTTTGCTATTTAGCAACATTATAAATGGCCATAATGTTGTATAGGTACTTATATAGTTACCTACATGCAACTAAATATTATTGAATCATTTTAAATTACTATTTATGACTAGTTAATTCAAAAAGATAATTATTTCTTATTAATTTTCTATGAATCATAATATTTACAATTATTACAACTCATGACTCTAGTTCTTATTGTTATTAACTACTTATTCAGTATTAAGTCATTAGTCAAGATAAATTTAAATTATGAAATATGAATACAAATAATACAATGAATATATGGTAATTACAAATAGTGAGCACAGAAGACAAAACAATAATGTTAATAAAATAATTTGAAACTTATGAACGAATTATTTCCTTATCAATGAAATATTTTAAATCATTGATATAGATAGTACTATCTATACTCCTACTAAAATGCAATTCATAATATTATTAAATTGATAAACAATATTTTTATGTTTTAAACTGAAATTAATTGTTTTGTTATTCAGTTATACTACTTCAAAAAAATTGAAGTTATTTAAATTATGTTTAAAATATTTGATTTGACTCAAAGACTACTATCCAAGTAATCATTTTCTTAAGGTAATATTTACTGAACTATAATAAATTGAGTTTTGAGTTTTTCATTCACAACATTATGTTGTTATAAAATATAAGTAAAATAAGTAATATTCTAGTTATAAATATATTTTTTTTTAAATTAGAATTTGACTATAATTGATTTGAACATTAACTTCTGCATTTTTTGTGTAGAGGTGAATCAGTTTTTTAATAACGTTTGTTTTTAATATGCTTTTTGATTATTATTTATTAATTTTTACTTTAATTTAAATATATAAAATTATTATTAATTTTAATTATGTATACTACTTTAAAATGAACTTATGTGGTATTTTTCACAACGAGTAAGAGTTAAGTGTTTTAATTATAAATTTAATACAAACTTGTTATTTTCAGGAAAATTGTAAGTTGTTGATCAATTATGAATGAAAACTTTATGTATATTCAACACGATTGGGATGAATGCATTAGGTAAGTATAAAATTTCAAAATTTGTTAGTAACTTACGGGTCATATTATATTGGTGTTATACTTTATTCTTTTTAGATCTGCCGAAAATCGTGTTTGGATATCTGTCAAGCCGAGAAGTAAATATTAAAATATAATACTTATTAATTGCATTACATGCCATGTATTGTATTTCATTCTATGACTTACTCTCTAACAAATAAACCATACTTTTGTCTAGAAAAATAATATACAATGCATTTCATTTTTATGTAACTCTTAAGATGGTCCCAGTATACATGGTCATTTGCAATGCAAATCATACAAACTTAATGGAATACCTATTATACAAGGAACAAATGGGTTTGAAGTTGAATCAGTATCATCACATGCCATTCAAGTAAAGCATTCTTCCTGTCCATCAGTCACATTATTATCACCATACAGGATTTTCAATGACGTTCATAATTCTAGTGTAAGTATAATGTGCTTGCTTTAAATAAAAGATTTTGCTCTAAAACTATTAATTGTATTATAGGTAACATCATTGGACGTCATCGGTGGCCAGTGTGTGTCTGCATCAGATAGTGTTTTAAAGTCTTGGAGTAGTTTAGATCATGAAAAAGAAAAAGAAGTAAGACTATATAAAAGTTATTTATCCTTTAAAAAGTGTAAGTTACTGGTATTGTGTAAACAATAAAAATTTGAGAAGAAAATGATTTAAAAACAATACTATTTAGTATTTATTGTATAATATATTAATATAAAAATATTTAGTTTTTCGAATGTGTTTTATTTTCTCTGTCTACTTTAAATTAAATTTATTAGAGACTGCTTTACACTTAATGTTATCATAATTTCGGAGTATTACCAATACCTATTGTATTTTCTACAAGCTCTGAAAACTGTTTAAAATTACTTGTTATTAAAGAAAAAGGAGATTTTGACTAATATTTATTGTATACTTCCGCTCGAAAAAAAAAATACTTACAAAGAATTTAACTATTTTATACAAGCCATGTGTTAAATACTTTTTTTTAACCCAAAAATATTGTACATTGATTTTGAACAACAAATGTCTAGGCTATTTTTGAAAAATTGTATTTGATTTAGATGCTTTACCATCTATATTATTTACATTTACTAAAAAATTATGTTAAATTTAGGTTTACACTTTTAAAATTTTTTGATATTTTTCATAATCATTACTAATATATTATATTATAAATAATATTAGTTTCTCTAACTTTCCTAATATCCTAACATTGTTATTTGTTAAAGATTTGTAATATATATTGTGATTATAGGTTACAATGACTGGACACTATGGTGATATTTATTGTTGTCGTTGGTTTCCAAGTGTAAAGGTTGTATTAAGTTGTGGGGCAGATTTACGGATCAAAATTTGGAGTGCTGATACTGGAGAATGTGCTGGAACGTTAGTAGGGCACACAAAAGCTGTTACTGATTTAGCTATTATAGACAGAGGACGAAATATCATATCTGTTTCAAAGTATACAAAAATCTTATTATTAAAATTAGATAACGTTTTTTTTTATTTTTGTAATAAAATATGTTTTTTCTATCCTTTAGAGATGGAACATCAAAATTATGGCATGTTGGAAGTGGAAAAGTAATAGACGATCTCATTAAGTTAAATCAAACAACATACATAAATTGTTGTTCAATAAGTTCACCAAAAAATTTAAATTTAGGAGAACGTGATATACCTACTTGTAAGTAATATTAAGAGGACATCATACCTACATGTATTGCCTGATTCCACCTTACTAATGTTGAACATAGCAAATTTTATTTGCTTATTTATTTATTTATTTATTTTAGATGATTGACAAACTCTAAAGTGATTTAATTGTGTGTATTTATTGTTGCAGCTGACACAGAAATTGGTACAGATGATAAATGCTTATTAATTGGCTGTGAAAATGGAATGCTTTCATTGATCGGTGTGTATGCACGCAAAATACTTGCCACAAACAACTTAGATAGCCCTGTGAATGCTTGCCATTTGAATGATGATGCACAAATTTATGTTGGTTGTAATGACGGACGTGTTATTTGGCTAGACGAACAACTAGTAACTAAACACTGCATTTTTGATACAAATTCGCCAGTACGAAGTCTGTGTTTATTTAAAGAACTAGTGGTTTGTGGACATGGTGATGGTTCTTGTGTATTACGCTCGGTTAATGGAAAAAAAGCCTATTTGACTGGCACTAACGCTGAACCAATATTTGATGTTAGAACTGATACAAGATTTTTGTACACTGCATGCAGAGATGGCATCATAAGGAAATATTTGCCTGAACTGTTGTAAAACTGAGAAATAAACATTTTTTTTTTTTTTATAAACATAATTGCAGATTCATTTTATTTATTTATTTCTGCTGTTTAACTATGTACAAAATAACTGATTTTTATTGGTTCTGAGTATGTATATATATTTTTAAACCATTCAATAATTTTGGAAAAGGAAACATAAAAACAATTATTTATTGTTTCAAAATTTTATTTATCAACTTAAAAACAAATAACATTATCTTAATAAATGAAGAATGATTTTTTTTTCTTTGCTTATTTTGTCTTTACAAAATTGTACGTAAGTTTCTTTTATAAAATGACTATAAATAACTTTGTTTTATTTATAATAAATGTTAAATTATTATGGTGTGAGTGTATTCACCAGAAAAAAATGACAGCAAATCTATCGGTTATTATAAATACTTGTATAATTTTTATTTCATAGGAGTGTATTGTGGGGGAGAAGGGGGCAGAAAGTATTGTTCTGTAGGTATTTTATATATACTTGGGATACTGGGAGTGAGAAGGGGTTTTAGGAGTTGACGATGGCTGCATTGAGAACGACCGTCGTGGGCTGGTGTACGTCAGGTTCGGTCGCTGTTGGCAGTGCGTCTACGCCCCGACGGTGCTCGTTGTGTCAGAGTAGATTAGGGGTAGTGAGCGGCACATTTGGTACGGTAGGTCGACCTTCTAACTTGCTGTACTCCAACAAAAATTCCTTGGGCACTTTACGCCACGTTAGCGCATCAAATACATAATACGTGCCCCGTTCATATGTACTAGTTTTCTCTATTAGACTCAATCCAGGCGCTTGCGTAATCCATACGCGTTCTTCCATGTGATAACGCCAGTCTCGAGAATACCTAATATGATTTAAATTATATATTAATATTAACTTGTGAGAAATAAGCAATAAAAAATATAATTACAATTCATTAGCCGCTGCCAATTGTATCGCATCACCATAGTTAGTGTAAAAGAGGTAGAACAACAGATCTTCTTTATACCTGGACAACTTGACTTGCGCTAACTTATCTCTTAAGAATAAAATAAACAACATTAAATTCCAAGAATATGTATTTTTTTTTTAATTTTATGTGTTACCTGATTCCATGATTAATAATGTACTCAGGTGGTCCATGGAATTCAACATCTTGCGGCCGACATGGAGCATCTGCCCAAGGACCAGCAAAAGTTGGGTAAATATTTTCAGGTGAATTTAAATTCAGCCCTAGTGCAGTTAAATCTTGTCCAAGAGCCAATGACACCAAGTTGGGATCCGATTCTGCTGCCCTGATGAATGTCAACAAACCAACAATACCAAATTGATCACGCACCATACTGCCAGGTATGTTAGTCACTTTACCTGTATAAAAAATTGAATGTAAACCAATATAAATATATATTATATATTATAACATATAAATGATTTAAAATACAAACCATCAGGCGATGTTTGCACTCCCTTTTTGGTTCCCGAGTCTCCATTTTCTTGAGAATTATTGTCCGATTGGCTATTCAGGTTGTTCAGTCTCTGATCTGACAGATGGTCAGTAGACGATTGCATTCCATTCTGATCTAATGAAATGGTCGTCGAGCCAGAAGTTGTTGTTGAGGACTGTTGGTTAGGATCCGTTGTCGTAGACGAGGTAGTTGTAACACTGAGAGGTTGCGTACCAGGCAATGCTGGGAAGTCTTTACTACTCATTGTAAATTCGCTCGTTTCAGACGTCGGTGCTTTCACCATTCCCACTATAATAATACAGCACAATTAAAATAATTAAAAAGTACTAGACAAGATTGTGTGTGTCTTAATAGTTTATACAATAGTACCACTAAGTTACCACACAAATACAGAACGATTTTAACTCACTACTAAACAGCTGATCAAATGATTTGAATGGTGAATGTTTACCATATGGTTTTCCTGCAGGCATTGTGCTGGAATGTAGAACACCGACATTGTCTCCTTGTCCACTGCCAGATATACGTCCAGTGGTAAGAGAAGGAAACTCAGACGGGTCCAGTATAGGAGGTGCTGCATTGCCATTGTCAACATGATTGCTGCCGAATGCCGAATGAAAACCATGCTGGGAAGACAAGTTGTAGCCAGACGTAGATCGACTGCTACTAGAACTTGACCCACCATAGTTATTCATTGCGTTATTCGCCAATGATGTTGAACTCCTTTATTAAATTATGTATACATTCAAACTATAATACATATACATTTGTTTTTTTCTAGGATTTGTGACAAACCATTCTTGCATGAGTGATGCGATACCCGGCATATGATTTCGCCTATCTGCTCCGGGGTTGGTCGCAAACCCGCCTCTCTGAAATATACCTCTCGATAGGTTACTGGCTTGTGGCGACTGCATGTTGATTGACGCCCGATTAGGCGACAGCTGTTGGTGTTGTGGTGTAAACATTTGCTTGCTGCCGCGGTAGCCACTGTTGCGCCTGTTGTTAACTTTGTAATGTGCCTAAGCACACGTCTTATATTCAGATTGCTAGAAAAAATTAACAAATATTTTAGTTAATTAAAATATGCTACCTACTAAAAATAAATAATAAAAATAGAGAAATATCTATACACATTTATTAGAATACTAAAACTCCATTAAATTAATTCAATAGAACTAAGATATCTATATAAAATGAGATTATTAGGTCTATTATTCTACATATTTCAATTTTTTATTTGCATAAAAGTATCTAAAACTGATCAAAAACAATACCCTTAAGTCAAAGTAAAATTAACTTAATTAAAAACTGTAATTACTACACATGTACTGATTATAATAATAAATACCTAAATGACAGTGTTTAGTACTCTCAATCAAGAACTTTTTTTTTTTAATGACTAACATGTTTTGAATTATAATGCTATTATTAAGTTGTCATATTTATAATTCTAAAATGTTTGTGTTGGTACTTAATATGAATAGGATGGCTATTTTTTTTAAAGGATAATTGTTTATTGAAATTATTTCTATTAAGTATAAAGTAATATAGATATGTAATTTTTTTTAAATTTAGTTAAGATTGTTTAAAGACAAACAGTGAGATGCTCTGAACACTAGTTAATTAAATAAATTAAATTATGTAAAAATGTAGAGTAAAGCTTACCAAAACAATAAATTAAATAAGTACAATCCTATATTTTAAATAATGTCTGTCATAATGGTTTAAATTATATGTAAATATAAATATATACATAATACATACAATGTAAAAGATAACAATGTTATAACATTTTGTACATAGGTATATATTATGTGCACAAAAAAAATAAACACTTTAATTACCCACTAAATTTTATGAATATATAAATATTAAGATAAAAATAATAATAATAATAATAATTATAATCAAGTGGTTATATTTATGTAGGTATATATTGGTTTTATTTTAAAAATAAAGCAAAACAATAGCAATAATAATGTCTCAATTAATTATTGTTTGTTTTTTTTTGTTAATTTTAATTTTTCGAGAACTGTAACTATTAGAATAAATGCGTAATTAAAAAATTTACAATATATTGTCAGTATGGGTAAGTGTGCACCATGCATGAAATATTATTCATCGGGTATTCATCAGTATCTACAGTTCTCAATGATTTCGTACACAATTGTAATTATATAAATAACATTTACTTGTTAAAACTATACACATGAATATATTATTTAAATTGTTTTAAATTTGATATATATTTCAAAGATGCCAAATTACTAGATAACAAATAAATGTCTTGAAGAATAAGTTAATTCTCTTAATTGCTTAGGTATTTTATGATGATTAAAATTATTTATTCAAGTTTTGTAAAATTATAAGTTAAGTATGAACTTATGATTATATTATATACATTAACAAGCCTAACTGTTTTGTAAATCCCTGTTTTATAAAATTGGTAACTAATTTTGTAGAATATTGTTTTAAATGATAAAAATGTAGGCAGCAATATTTAATTTTGATAGAGATCTTTAAATTAGGTCAACAATTTGAATATAGTTATATCAATATTAATTTTTCAAAAACATTGTACTTGTGAAGAGTATAAATCAAAAGTGAATAACATAATATTTTTATTTATTGTATTATAGGTACTAAATTATCTAATTAATTAAAAGCATTGTAATTAAACAACTAGTAAGCACTTAAAAATTGAATTACAAACTATACAAATCACCCTAATTGTAGAATTAAATATTTAATGCATTTAAGTAAATGATGAATCTGTTATTTTATATATAATATTAATATAGGTACATACAAATATAATTAATCTAACAGAGTAAATATAACTAAACAAACATAAAAGGTTATGATACAATGATGTAAATATTATATTATGATACTCAAGTTATTATTTGTGGCAAATGTATCAGCACTTATTTATTTATGAAAAATTTACTCAAATACACCACATTTACAAGTCGACTAGCAAATTTAAAAACAATTACAACTAACCTGATTATACAGTTCTCAAGTATTATGCCAAAATATTTTTATAAACATATTATTGAATTTATTAGCATTTAATTAAACTATCGTAAAAATATGATTGTATTGTATGTATCTATAATAAATGAATAATAAATTATTTAAAACAAAATTTAAAATATTGTATTATATGGAAGTAAAATAAACAGTAAAATTCAAATTTGTAATTTCAAGCAATAAATTTTGAATTATTTATGGGTACTTATAAATTCTTCCTAGGTACGTATTTGGAATTTAAATCTCAAATAATATTTTTCTTACATAACATACCCATTAATCAATTTGCTTATCATTTATTTATGTATATTGCTCTAAATTGTATAAAATATAGTTACAAAATAAATATAATAACATCATTGATGAAATAACCGCTCACTCTTAATTAAATATTTATCAACCGGTTTCAGAGTAGAACAAAGAATATTTTAACACTCTGTTTAAACCGCATATTATACTTGTATACATTGATCGAGTACTTTATAACAAATATTACTAATCAAAATGAACACTAGTTGGTCAATCGGTGAGCTCAGAATGAGACAAAAAACAATATTACAACGCTGTTCTAGGAAGCGCAGTGACGTTAATACGTTAAAATACCTACCCCCAGCACATGAAACTGTTGTACCTACCGGATTTGAATCCCACAGACAGCGATACGAGCATGGTTATCTTTGTCCTAGGGTACAGTCCACGAATTAAGATATTTAATTAAGTATATCTTAATTCGTGGTACAGTCAAATGCGATTGGCGATCAACCAATGGGAGCTAATGTTTTTTTCACAAAAAAAAAAAAAAACATGCGCGGACCAGTAAGAAAAAGCGAACAAAACGACGACAAAGGACAAAAAAACAAGAGTAAATCGAAAAAGCGGCGGCGGGTAAGCGTCAGTAAATAACGAGTGTGCCGAGTTTGCGACTATAGCGATAACGCGTACAACGAGGACCCTGGTCGGAGCTTACCTCTCGGGGGGGAGGTGCTCGCAAATTAAATTGCGCGAGCGGTGACGGCTGTCTGTCGATCCGTTCAACGACTTTAGCTGGCCGACATGCCTGGCACCAGCGCCAGTGCGCTCAAAAGCGAAAATTGTCGTCCGAGTTGATGCGGTTGTCCTTGTTATTGTTGTTGTTGTTGTTGTTATTGTTGTTGACGATGTCGTTTTGGCACCGACACACGGTCCGTATGTTGGCGCGTGATTTATCGTGTTAAGCGGCGGCGGCGGCGTGTGGTGCCGAAAGCGTACTGTTACACACACACACACACATATACACTCACACACAAACGCGCTAAGACGCGGCGGTGGCGGACTCAAAACGTATAAAAATATGTGATTGGGGATAAATAATTATTGTAGAAAACGATTTCGGGGGACGGTGGTCGGTGTCACGGCGGCGTGATGAAAAGAAAAAATTTATGGACAAAAAAAAAAAAAGAAAAAATCAGAGTTGCCGAAGGAACGTAACGTTTGCTAACAACTCTCGCGGACTAGACGCGCGACTCGAGCAACAGCAGTTGAGTCGGCGGCGGCGGTGTCGATGATGATGATGACGATATGATGACGATTGCCGATGCCCTGGTGGTGCACTGGTGCGGGTCGGCAACGGTCTCGTGTTGTATTATAACAATATATATATTATATATATAAATATAATAATATATCGTTTGGTAGACTTTTGCGAAACGGCCGAGCGGGGACAACTATGTGTGTGTGTGTGTGTGTATAGATATTATAATATGTATATGTGTATTGTGTATGTGTGTGTACCTATACACGATAAGTACACCTACTGAGCCGCCGACAAACTCAATAACACGTCTGGTGGGCAAAACAAAGCACCAGTGACGGCCCGTGGAAGAGAAAACGGGCAGATGGTTCGCCGGCCTTGGGTTCTCAAAAAAATTCTAGTCTTGAGCGTAATTTCGTCAGACCCCAACACCCGAGCCAAGGCCCACGGAAACATAAATTTTTACCTTCCCATTTTCAAAAAATTCCTGTCTACCCGTACATCACGCCGATAACGCGTTGATAACGAGGAGATATCTTCTTCTACGGCATAGCGCCCCACTCCACCTTCTGCAATCCCCATCGACCCCATCCCACCAACCCGTCGCACTGCTGTTGCACTTAATTTGCCATTGGGCGTTGGTTGTTCCATTTCTCTGCTTGTCTCTCGTCGCCCATTTCCCAATTTATTTTTCTTTACACTTTAAATTTTTGTTTTTCTATTTTTGTTGATACTTTTCACTATCCAAAAATGGCGCTCAGCGATGCCGATGTTCAAAAACAAGTGAGTATTATTTTGTTGAGCTTTCAATGTCCACAGCAATCGCTGTCGTGCCGACAACTTACGGTCACTACATTGTCACCATGTTGTTCTTTCAATGTTATGTCCAATTGAGTTATGACTACTCCATATTTACTGTTCGATTCTTATTTTATTTCATAGATCAAACACATGATGGCCTTCATCGAACAGGAAGCCAATGAGAAAGCCGAGGAAATTGACGCCAAAGCTGAAGAAGAGTTCAACATTGAAAAGGGCCGTCTGGTTCAACACCAGCGACTCAAGATCATGGAGTATTTTGAGCGAAAAGAGAAACAAGTTGAGTTACAGAAAAAAATGTGAGTATGTCCCTGAAGTGTTTCTACAAATTGAACACACCTTTGTCCACTTCAAGGTTATAATAGTTGTTTGAACAAAACTTATGAAAATTATTCATCTAACGATTAAATATCACAATTTATGTAGATACCAGTAATTAATTATTACTATTTAGTTAACCTATATTGTATTTACCTAAACCTTTTTTTTTATATACAATATTAAAATGGATAACTTAGAGAACAGTAATAAAAGATATGAGAGACTTCAGTCAGTAACTTATATTATCTGTTGATAAATTAGTAAAAAATACATTTTAAAATAAGAAAATATTGTTACATATATTTCTAAAATCTAAATTAAATTATGTTTTATTATATTTTATAAATTTAAAATTATTATACTATTTTAATATATATATATATATATATATATATATATATATATATTATGAACAAAATCTGATGGTATAGTTTTCTTTATAATAAATTAATTTACTTTATTTTTTATTTTTTAGTCAATCTTCTAATATGTTAAATCAAGCACGTCTTAAGACATTGAAAGTGCGAGAAGATCATGTCAGTGACGTATTAGATGAAGCAAGAAAGCGTCTGGTCCAAGTGACAAATAACCCTGAATTGTACAGAGAAGTTCTAAGAAAATTAATATTGCAAGCAATCTTACAGGTTAGACAAATTATTATAAATTATAATATAGGTATTAAAATATATAAATTGTAAAATTACTATCATTATTAATAGGCACCTCAAAATTATTTATTTTTATAAATAAGAAGATGTTATAAATCCTCATAATTTAATATAAAAACAACAAAGAATTGCTTTAGATAATTTTCTTTGTTTCTTTCCAATAAATTTGATAAATGGGTTGATTTACACTAGTATTAAAATAACAGAATAAAACAAATCCTCCTATATGTTAAATTTGACTTGTTGCTCGTTCATAAGATAAAGACAACACAATATGTGGGTTTAAATGCTCTCAATTTTTATATCCTTATTTATTATACGGCATTTATAGACAATATTAATTAAAAATAATTTATAATAAGATAATAACACTTGATTTTTATTTAATTTTTATAATTTATTTTTCATATATCAAATCTTTTATAGTTTTATACTGTTAGAATATTAATATTTTGATATTATGTGATTAAAATTGTTAACTGTTTTATTTAGTTGTTGGAAAAAAATGTCACGTTACGTGTTCGTGAAACTGATGTGTCAGTTGTGGAAGAACTAATTGATGAAGTGGCAGCAGAGTATAAGACAGCATCCAATAAAGATGTACATCTGAAATTGGATACTGATTCATTTTTAGCCCCTCAAACATGTGGCGGTATTGAGTTGTTGGCACAGAAGAATAAAATAAAAATTTGTAACACATTGGAATCACGATTGGAACTGATTGCTCAACAATTAGTACCAGCTGTACGAACTGCTTTGTTCGGTCGCAATCCTAACAGAAAATTTGCTGAATAATTGCAGTAAATACCCACAGCAATAATATGCGTATTAAAAACAAAAATAAAAACATTCTATTTAAAATATATTTCGCATTCCATTTGGTAACTATTTAATTGCATAAATTATAATCATCCCATCTATACATAGTTTAGGTTCAATACACAATTATTTCATTTGAGTCTACATATTTTAAGATAATATTTTGAGTGAATTTTTTTTCTTTGTTGTAGATTAGTGTCAAGTTTTATCGTGTAAATTGTTGTTTAATTAATTAATATACAAATTATATTGGTATTGTTATTACTGTATTATTTTATTTTATTATTTTTTTTTTTTTTTTTTTTTTGTGACATCAAATAAATACGTTTTAACAAAATTTTCATTTTCATAGAATTTTAATATAAAAAAGTATTTTATTTTAAATTCCTAATGAAGCAAGAATAAATAAATTAAAGGTAATTTTTCTAATATTTATATTTGTGTCGACACTGGAGCAGACTATTTTAATTTAAAATTGAATATTACACATAGTTTCTAGTAGCAAAATGATCAGGTTAATACATTATACAAATGTAGACACAAATATTTATACATAACATAGATGTTAAATAAGATCAATTTTATATTTAAAAAAAAAAAAATACATGGTAGATTTGAATTTCTCAAAAAAATTCGTCATGTATAAAGTATAAAAAATTAACATTTTTAAATTTTTGATTTCTAATTTTCATGTTTGTAATTAAAAAAACCTTGAATATTAAATTAAATAAGATTCAAGGTTTGTTTTTAAGTTGTCTTTAGTGAATTTCTAAAAAAAATATATAGTTTGACCAAAAGTAAAATTAATTTTCTGTAAGTTTAAATATTAAATTTTGATATGATTGAATATTTATTCAAAAAATACTGATATTTCATGAACCAATTTTAGTTATTTTGTTGCAAGTTTAAAATATTCACTTGTGTGGAGATTGTAATTATTTTGCCAGTACGCATTTACCTGTGGTGCATATTACTATTTTCTTTTTTCTATATGCGAAATTAAATTTTTTTTTTAATTTATTGAATATTTAGACTAGGTATTTTTTGGGTATTATTACCACAGTACCATTGTAGTAATGTACAAATTATAACTAAAAGTAATAAAGATTTAAAGAAATTATAATTAATAAATTTTTTACTTTGATAAGTGCTTAAAATCTTGTCATCAGACAATGAAATTACCTTCCTTCTATAAATGTTCAAACAGTTCTCGAGGTCGGACATAGGTACTCAATTGTATTAAACTATAAAAATGTGCAATTGTGCTAACTTACCAAGTATACGGAGTAAAGACTTAAGTGCCAAAGAAATTTTTGTAACGCGATTCGGAAAAAAAAATACAGCACTCAATTAATTATTAGTTAAAGAAGTTCTGCATTTATAGTAAATACAAAATATAAATAAATTGGTATCAATAGGGACCGGTTCTTTGCAGCATGGGTGGTGTACATGTGTTATGTGTCATGATTTCATGACAAAATAAATACTATATATGTTATTAGTATATACTTATTTTGTTGTGGATGGTACATTGATCCTATAGGATGATATGTCCACGGTGACCAGAGAATAACAAACGGCTTTAAACAAAGGATTTTGGTCTTTCTCTTTAACGTCAGATCCCTTAGGTTAGATTGTATCTATTTACTCTGGTGACTTAAATGAAGCCCAACACTATTATGTACCCTCCTGTTGTGTGACTGCATGTGTCCGTATGTTGTATATATTATATTAAGTATTATATATTTTATATTGGGATGCTCGTTACCGGACGTGACAAACGAGTATTTAAAAAAAAAAATAGTTATATAAACAGTATTAAGTTATAAAAATAGTTCACTCTAGGTCCCCGCAGAATCCTTATGAAAGAAATCCGTCGGAATCCGTCCTTCATATGTAATGGTTTTTTTTATTGAATTAAAATTTAATACTTTCACTATGGTTTATGGCAGAAAATATACCTACAGCTGAAGTTCATTTAAATTTAAAACTTATAAATTATTATAAGTACCTACTTATAATACAACAGACCATTTATTTTATAGTATTGAAATTAATATACATACTTAAAAATTGTATATAAATATCAAAAGTGAAACAGTTATAAGACAAGTAAAAATTAAATTAAATCGATTGAAGTTCGACCAACTACTAATATAGTAACATCCCAATAATCAGTGGCGTATATGCATAATTACCATTTATGTATAATCAATGGTATAATGTATATGTATAAAATGTCATTAATGTAGTATTCCAAAAAAGAATTATACCTATATGTTTCACTTCTGAGAGGGATTAACCCCCCCCCCCCCGTCGATACGCCACTGCCAATAATCCACTTATTATTGACGAATGACGTATATTATACAAATATTAATCACGTATATGGTATATACACCAACATCGTCCTTATTAAAACGTAGGTAGTTTATAAGTATTGTGATTTGTATTTACTGGGTAGTTGTCATTGTCCATTGATGATTGCCGATTGGTAATGCTCGGATTTAAAAGCATAGGTATGCTTCTTTCTTTTTTTATATATGAGATACCTAGTAATCTAATTTTTACACATAAATTCGTTTCATGTCATTCTGATTCTAAATAAACCAATTTATTTTGACTTTTTTTTAAATATTCCAATTTACAGCCGTAAATTTTTGCTTGCTAATAATTTATAATATAGAGATCTATTATACGTACGCACTTGTCAATTGCATCTTGTAAAATTGTAGCGTTAAATGCGTTGTAGCATTGATTAAATATACATAAATATATTAATATAGGTAGTATATTTAAACTATGGTTGTAGGTATACTGGTATACATGCATTTTTTACCTATTTGTAAAATTTTCCTTTTATCTGCTCTAAAGTTCAATTCAATTAATAAATATACCTTAAACTACCTAATATATTACTATATTAGAATATAGGTAGTAGGTACCAACTACTACAATTTAATTTGTATGCAGTGATATAATCAATGAAGAGATAGGTACTAGCATTACTAGATACCTACATTCCTAACATATTATATAGCAAATTAGCAAAACGAGTTCTCTAATTTTTCTTCCAATAATAAAGTATTAATTTATTTGAATTCCGATTTTTGGTAATTGAGTATTTACAACTAGGTAGTAACTACTAAGTACTAACTATATTATATACCTAATATATTATAAACAATACAATATGGAATATATGGCAATACACATTTACTTTTTTTTCAAATGTGAACAATTCCCCTATTTATTTTCAATTTTGAGAATCATAGGTAATAAGTAGTTAATTTTTTTTCCAAGCAGTACTTATCTAAACCTAATTTACAAATCTATTAATACCTTAATAGGTACCGACGTATTATATTTTAGATATATATATGACTAGATTTCTATTATTCTATTTGTGTTGTTAACTCTTGATGTAAGAATAAAATAAAACATTGAACGAATATACGCTCTACAATACCTAACCTTACCTGTCCACATTAATACAATATACCTATTACCTACATGTTATAAATATTTTATGAAATCAAATTGGAATGATATTACAATAATAGATGATACTGTAAAGTGTAAGTTAGGGTTTATTTGCACCAGATTTCTTGGTTTTTTAGATTAAGATATACACTGTTACTTTAATAATAATAATAATAATACAATTTTACAAGTGTCACAGTCTTTTAGATGGTACCTATAAACAATGATTTTGTGGAACAAAAATTTGACAAACCAGTGGCGTAGCCAGGATTTTTCTTCAGGAAAGGTTTCAATTTCTTCACAGCGGTAGTTTACCTAGGTTCTTCCATAAGTGTAACATGCGGATTCCGATGTATTATTTATATGTATTTTATTTATTATTTTTTTATTTTTTTATTTATTTATTATTTTTATTATTTTTTTTTATTTTTTTATTATTAGTATTATTAGTATTATTAAGTATTATTATTAATATTTTATATTTTTAATATGTAACAAATAAAAAAATAAATGACAATTTAAAATCAGTAAAATACAATTTAAGCCTTTAAAATAAATTTTCAATTTTCTTAAAATTTCGGGGAGCCCCTCTCCTGGCTACTACACTGTGGCAAACTTAAAAACTGATTTAAACATTTAAAAAAAAAAATTGGTACAAAGTTAACTATACATATTGGGTGAGTTGGGTGACCTTAACATCGACATCAAAAATGCTTTTAATTTTCATGTTTATAAAACATTTGTGCAAAGTATCCTTATAAAATTTGATTCTAGAATCTAGGTGTACCTTTATTTATGTAATTAAGCAAAATATGTTAATTGCAGTCTTCTGCAAAATTATAATATAAAAATAAAAAACAAACTTAATGTATTAAATGCATGTATTTAATTTTGTAAGGTATACCTACTCTCTTGGTATTCAACCCTTAAGGTTGGTTTTGCCGTTGGATATGCGCTCTCCACTCTTCCCTGTTCCCTGCTAACCTCTTTAGTTCGGCGTAGCTAAGATATACCTACAACCAGTGGCGGCTCGTGCTAAGGTGCGATGGTGCGACCGCACTCCCTGAGTACGTCTTAAAATAAAATTATATTCGTAATCATACTTCTAATAGTAGACTAAATAGGAATCACGATGGTCTATATTTCTTTCGGAAAAATTTGAATGATTCAGAATTGTATTAGAAAATATTAATATCTGAAGAAAAATATCTTCTTAATCCGGTAATTATTCCAATGCGAAAAGATCAAAAGAATAATCTAAAAATATTATACGAAGACAAGCGTCTAACGTGAGACGTGAGTCTCGTACTTATAAGTATACGTGTGTATTGTATGGTGCAGCGGTCCGTGGCGCACACAAATGTGTATAGGCATACACTCATACGGGTTATATTATTATGATTAATATTATTGATAATTGATATGAGTCGCGGCGGAACTATTATTAAGCTGCGTTTATATATGAGCACGAGCACGAGTGAGCACTGAGCGGCTCGTGTGTGTAAACGGTGAGCTGAGCGGCTCAGTTTAAATTTTTTCGCTCGCGAGCCAAAGATTGTCGGTATCATGGTTGTGCTCAAAGGATTTAATTGATATTTGAGCTGAATTCGCTCGTCATATTCGAACGGATTTAAGAGCTAAATAGAGTT
>VUJU01004051.1:0-21163 GCA_009835225.1 Aphis craccivora | reverse complement strand
TTTTTTTTTTTAATGGACATTTCTCTGAAAAGGAATCGACGTCATGCGACTCAGAAAAAATAAAATAAGTTGCCATACACAACAAATATTTTACTAAAATCAATTATTTTTCATAACATTTTTGACAGCTTTGACGTAGTTTAAGATTATAAGTTAATCGTAAAAATTACATTTAATATAAATTATTATGTTGTAGATATATTAGGTTTAGGTATATAACCAATAGAATTTTTAGTATAATATTTAGCATAGGTATGTTTGTATATATAATTAAAGTATTACTAATTACAAAAATAAACATTCACTATTAAAAAATAACTTAAGGATTGTAGGTAATATTTATATAAAAAAAAAATACAGATAAGTACTACTAATTTTTGATTTTGCAATTTTACTGCGGAACTAACTAAATTATTTGAACATGATTATTGACTAGAGAGGTAATGAAGCTAATGATTGTAGGTCATTCGTCATAAACTACATTAAGGAAACGATGATCTGTATAATCATCGTGCGGGAATAAAAAAATTATATACCTATAAGTCATCATCTATACTGGTATATTCTAGTCTGCACCTTTTACTTACTTAATTTGTTATCAGAGTCTTATGTTGTATGGAAACTAAAATGTTAGAGACGTTAATTTAATGGTTTTTAATATTCCGATCGCTCTTGTAGAATTCTGATTAAATAAACGTTTACAGTACGTCATATAGAAAGCTTGGAAATATTAAAACTGTTATAAAATACGTTGCGATAATATCCGTCAATTCAATTAATTGACGATTAATTAAATTTCATAAATCTCTTATGGTAATTTATTTTATTAGTTGTATTTTCATACGTGATTACCGCTACAAATTTAGAGTTTTTAATAATTCAAGTATTCATAATGATTTATGGCTTTATATAAAAATAGTTACTGTGTTACTTATTTATTATGTCATTAGTCATGACACGTTTAAATTTAGCTTAAATTCTTATACAATGTTTTTGTGGTTTTGTAGGATTATAAATTTATATGACTTTTGAACTATAATTACAACTTAAAAGCTTATTTGTCTTAATTTTCAACAATTTATTAATATAAATATTAGTTTTTTAATATTATGGACCATGGTTATATTAAATTTAAATGGAGTGGCTATAAATATAAGTTAATTCACAATTAAATCATTTTATGTCTATTATTTTACGAATAACGGAGCGTTATAAAATGTCTGTTCACTAATCACAAAGTTAATTTTTGATAAAATTGCAGATAGTTATATAATAAAGACATAAAAACATTTACAACTAAAAACATATAAATTATATCATGTATACTTGTTGTAGCAAAATAAATTTCAGTCTAAATAGAAAATTCATGAATATCTTTTGAATTAATTTCACACAGATTATAGCAAAATAGTATAAGTTCAAACTACATTATACAATACGCATACTTTTTTAATACCTAATTTAAATAAAGTGAAATACGAGTACATGCGAAAGAAGTTTAAAATAATATTATGTAGATGTAGTTGACTAAATTAGTTAAAATAGTTAAGACAATAAATTGTAGTATTTATAAGGAAAATAATTCACTTTCAAATTTTATTCAGTCAGTATAGTAATATTATACATATTTAAATATGTAGGGAATAATGATAAATATCACCAGTAGGTAGTATACATAAGTCGTTACGCTATAATGGAAGGACGAATATTCAGTTCATTCAAATTGTCGCAGTATAATTTTGGTATATTGACAAATGAAAGTAGTGTTATCATGAAAATTCTAGGTATATTTTATATTGTTATGCTAACATATATTAAATAACAAAACATAAAACAAACAATTATTTTATTTAATAATTTGGTTATACTAAAAGCACCTTGATCAATATTTTGTACAACAAAAAGGTTAGTCATACAAAATAATTATTCTATATATTTTATATACTATTATACCATCGTCTTAGATAAAAAATGTTGAAAATAGAAAAATTCACTTTAAGCAAAATGATTTAAGTATTAAAATGTTTATAATATTGTATCAGATATTCAGATAATTATCTGAATTGCTCGTCGTTGGGAAATAAAATAATATACAGTAAAAAATCATTGTATACATATATTAGGTATGTATTTATGTATGTGTCTAAACGATTATGATTCTCGTACAATAGTTACTATTTATTTATAATACATCAACATGCGCATATTTAACCGCCTTTTAGCTTAACTTTATAACTTATATCTAACTATATACTTCAATACTTAATAAAAATCAGTACATAAAAAAAATCTTATAGCTATGATATTATATAGGTAACTATATAAGTATTAAGAACATAATATTTAAAAATTTAAATGAATTTACCAGTTAGTTATACCTAATGCATCTGTTTAGTAAAGTTTTATTAAAACTTAATAAATACAAACAACTGATTATTATTACTTAAAATTATTTTTTCAGCATAAACCTTAGCGTTTGAGTCAATGATTGACAAAATTATTTAATAGTTAGAGATTGTAATTAGTTTGTATCCAAATTATATTAGAAAAAATGACAAATAAAAATACAATGAATTCTAATAAAATGTGTTTATTTTTAAATTTATTATTAAAAACAGATAAGTCAGTCTTAGAAAACGGAAACATTTAACAGTTGTTTCCATATTAGATACAAATCAATAGCAATAACGTATGTAACAATATAACAAAATTAAAATTAAATTCACGTTAAAAAATAAAGTATTCGTTTTGAAATTACAGTGGCTTATTTTTTTGTATAAGGAAAACTTTCCCCCGGTGGTCCATAGCTATCCTGTCCTGGGGCTGAGTAGGTGTCTCCACCATGGCCTCCAGAGCTGGAACCATGGTCACTACCCGAGTAGCCTCCAAAACCTCCCGAACTTCCTCCATATCCTCCAGAACTTCCTCCGTGTCCTCCAAATGAACTACCACCATATCCTCCTGATGGACTTCCTCCAAATCCTCCAAATGAACTTCCACCATATCCTCCAGATGAACTTCCCCCAAGTCCTCCAAATGAACTTCCACCATATCCTCCAAATGAACTTCCCCCAAGTCCTCCGAATGAACTTCCACCATATCCTCCAGATGAACTTCCTCCGTGACCTCCAAATGAACTACCTCCGTATCCACCAGATGAACTTCCTCCGTGTCCACCGAATGAACTACCTCCGTATCCACCAGATGAACTACCTCCATATCCTCCGGATGAACTGCCTCCATGTCCACCGAATGAACTACCTCCGTATCCTCCGGATGAACTACCTCCGTATCCACCGGATGAACTTCCTCCGTGTCCACCAGATGATCCTTTGTGGTTGCTAGCAGAATAGCCACTGAATAAAATTCCACTTGAAGAACCGCCATAACCTCCAGATGAACTTCCATAGCTTCCTAGAGAACCACTGTAGCCTCCTGATGAACCTCCATGACCTCCGGAAGATCCACCATATCCTCCTAATGAACCACCATATCCGCCAGAAGATATACCGAATCCTCCGGATGAGCCACCATGACCACCAGAAGATCCACCGTATCCTCCTGATGAACCACCAAATCCACCGGAAGATCCACTGTAGCCTCCTGATGAACCTCCATGACCACCAGAAGATCCACCATATCCTCCCGATGAACCACTATAACCACCAGAAGATCCGCTATATCCTCCTGATCCATGATCGCTGGAAATATATTCATCGGACGAACCATCGTCATAGCTACTACCACCATGTCCACTTGATCCAGAATCATAAATACCAGAAGATCCATGACCTGAAATAATATATCAATTTATTGCATAAATAAATATGTTATACAAGGTAATTTATTAAGCTCACATTTATTTTATTATGCTCTTACCACTATACGAGTCATCTCCGGCACTACCATAACTACTAGAAGATCCTCCATAACCACCAGATGAACTACCATGATCACTGTGGCCAGAATAATGGTCATCGTGGTGTTCGTAATGGTGAACTGGTTTTTTTACATAAACTTCTTTCACGATGGTTGGCACATGCACACGAATATGTACACTACAAATTTAGTTTGAATATTATGATTAATATACCTATCTAATATTGGACTTTGAAATTACATAATAAAATATGTTTAAAATATTTCATTTAAATTAATGAAATGAAAATGTTATAAATTATAGCAATGGAAATTTTAATACAAATTAAAATGAAAATATTATAGTTTTAGTTTGATTATCTTTATTTTTTATTTTTTAGGTAAATACTAAATAATAAATATGATTTAAAATGTAATGGGTCTTTAGTGTCGGGTCGCATAAAAAAATTGATTTATTTAGTGGAAGGCTAAAGTATAATGGACAAACCATGTTTAAGGGTCTATTTTAGCTTATTATTAACTCATAAAAGTGTTTAGTTATTGTTTATGCTACCCGTCTTAAAATATCTTATTTAAAACCGTATGTAATGTAATATTGAGGACGAATGGACTATTATTATACTCACTGTTCTTTGCCGCCAAATGTTGCACATGTGGTGTCGAATATACTGGCGGTTGCAAGGAAACAAAAGACCTGAAAAATACGGTGTAAAGTTATATTCTTGTGTTATATATAATATTGTGTTTATGCAGATAATATTATGTGTCGGCGTTCCGAATACGAGAAAACGGTTATATAATTACACGAAGATGTGTGTGTTGTAGGCGTGAGAACGTATTTTGTTTTACTTTATCGGAACAAGAAGAAGAACTAGTTTTAAGAAAGAGCGTATTTTTATCGCCCGTCGGTCACTCCAGCCGGGTCATCGCGTGCGGCCGGTGAAAGGTTTCCAGCATTCGGGCAGGTCGCTGCTGAGTGAAAGTGATAATTCTGATGATAATTATTGTGCGTGCCATTTTATTATTAATAATTTGGAATAGCCCGTGGGTCAATAGTTCTATACGAAAATAATATTTAAAAAAAATATATATAATATATAGAAGGCTTTCATCAAATGCGGGTAGCTCAGTTCATGCGTGATGTATCATCACTTTCCCTGGCGGGGGTGGATGAATTATCATTGCATGTTTCCGGAAGTAACGTTAGGTATATTATCGTGATGATCGAAAATAATAATATTATCATAATATAAACATGTCTGGAATGTTGGTCATGATTTGCCATATGCGATTATTACGATCGTATAAATATACATAATACTATTTTCTATTTTGCTAAACGCCGAGCAATTCCATACTCGTGACGTAAGTACTTAGAGATGATTTTTTTTTATTTAATGTTATTAATACCTACATGTATTATTCTAACCTGTAATTGATTAAAAAATGAGTGAATTTTCTACTATGATTTAAAATCAACGAATGTACGTTTTCATTTAATGTACCTAACCTAGCGGAAGTTAATTTATATTAACATAATAAACTCATATCTACGATGATTACAAGAAAATTCTTGTTTAGATGTTTTTGAGTTGGTTATAAAAGCTTCATGTAGGTATCAGAAAAAATCAATAAAAAAATTGCTTCACGGCAATGACAAAATTCTTTCGAAAAAATTTAATTTTCTATTAGTTTTACTGTCGAAAACCATAACACACTGTGTTTCGCTCTGAATCGTTTATAGAATGTGACAATGGTTAATAACTTTTGGATTGAAAACTAAAACACACTCCCAACACATCTAGACGAATGATTTATACCAAAAATCAATTCCCGCGAGACTAAATCCTTACCGTAAACATTGATGCGTGACGAGTTAACGTCAACGAAATCACTATTCTAAAATTTTAACGAGGCGAGACAAAAAAGAAACAAGAAAATTAAACAAGTTGGTAATTAATCTTAGTTGAAATATTTAGACTCATTTTTAATTGCAATTTATTTTGTTTATTTAAATAATATATTGCATGTCGTTTAAGTTACTTGTACAACGAGTAGATACTTAACTATCTTTGATTTATTACATAAATATAGTAGGTATAATAGGTTCACGTCCTAAGTAAGTTAAATTTAAATATTTTTAGCAAAATTGATAGAAGTATATTTTTTTAAATAAAATAAATACCAATTATTAAAGTTTTTAAAAACCATTATTATTTATTTTATATTGATATTTTATAATACCACATAATATACATACCTATAGTTAAGCAACAATTTATGTCTTAGACTAACAGAATCATTGAATATAGTATTTCGTGTAATACAAATAAGCCATACTTTTAGAAAAGGAGTAGCCCAAAGAGTCGTAGTTAAAGTATACTATGGAACTTGTAAATTAATATTTATTGATCACATACATTAATATTATACCTACGAAGATAAATACTACATTTTGGATAATTATATACGAAAAGTTTATTCCTAGCATGCATACTGAGCAATAGGTACAAACATTTATAATATTTTTATATTAATTATTATTGATTAATTAGGTATTTTGCAAGTTTTATAATAATCTCTTATTGTATATTATAAGTTGTATATTTATTTTGTAAATTCCAATGGACTTAACTAGATACCAAAAATTAATTTAAATTTAAAAATATATATATTTTTATATGACTTTATATAATATAAAGTTTTTTTTAAGAAAGACTATTCTCTCGTGGTTTGTTAATGTTTAACTTATTTTGAAACTGTTAAGAAACATCAGTCAATTTTCGATTAGATAATAAAATTATTGTAAATATAATTTAAAGTAGGTCGAAATTGGATCATTAGTTTTGTCGTAACGTTTTCAAATAGTTTCGGAGAATATAAGTATAAAGTATCTAATATATACTTAACTCCAATATTGATTTCATTCATATATATTTTATGTTATAAAGTTTTAAACATTTTCATACTATAAAGTATAAATAATTAACAATATTAAAAGAATGATAAAAAATAAGTATTAGTTTATCACTGCAAAAAAATCAAATTTCATTAGACTTAATTTACAAATCAAATCTCACGATCATTTTAACAAATTATTGATTTTATAAATAACTTAAATATAAAAATAAATAAACACAGTCTTGATTTATTATTATTAAATCATACTTATAATCATTTATTTTAAAATATAATATATTTTAAATCGTTCTTAAAATTTTAAATGTATACAATAAACAGTTTTATTATTGGGTATCGCAAATTATAAAAAAAAAATTTGAATTTAAGATTTGTTTTTTTATCAGTTTAAAAAAAAATAATAATATATATAGTTTCAAAATAATTTAGTAGGTATTTTAAATATTATGTTTAAAGATTGATAACAAACTCGATATGTTTTACAAAATTAAATTGAATCAAAATATTTATTTTATCTATAAGTATTATTTAAAATGTATTCCATTAAAATGTTAGTAATACTTTTAAGCAAATTAAATTTATTTTGATTTAAATAAAGATGGTTTGTTTTTAATTAAATAATAATAAGTATAAAACAATATATAAGAAATTAAAAAAATATATTATTTTAGTAAATTATTAAATAATAAAATTACTAGTAATAATATCATAATATGTTGCATTTAATGATTGATTTATTAGTTAAAAGACTTAAATTATACTTTAAAAATGTGGTAAAATTAATATAAATAAGAAATTTAAAAATAATATTTATTAGCTGAAAATAGCTTTAAATATTGAAAAAATCATTAAACTTATTATAATTATAATTGTAAACGACACTGTACGCATGAAGTATAAATATTTGATAATATATTTTTATTCACTTTGAATGTATTCCAAGTAAAAGAATGATATAGTCAATAATATTGTTAAAGTTTTAAAAGCATCGTACGATGACTTAGTAAAAAACATGTTATATGTGTTGTTTACTTACTGCGATTGATAAAGTGCCCATGTTGAATACAATAATATTATGGACGGATGGCAGCAACGTCTCAATAGATATTATTAGCTTATACTTCGTATATGGCAATAAAATCTACACTGACCGCCGTAACTTATAAGAGATATTTTAAAGGGTACTTGTGGTTATCAAAATCACCGACGAACATGTGAGTAAACCCAACTGGCGTCTGGCGTTTTTATATCTGAAAGTCGCCAACCGTAAAGTCGAATGTCTGGTGGGGCTCCCGGTGCCGGGTAATTGTCGTGTATCAGCGGCGGCGTCGTCAGAATACAAGACGCCTCGGTGTAGGTAAAGGTAGGAAAGTACTGCAGCTACGATAATATAATGCTACTGGGTGGGTGGACAGAGGTTATGGACAAAATGTTTTCCAATAATTATACAGTACAGTAAAAATATTATTAAAATTTTTTTATTAAATAGCTAAAATTTGTAAGTAAAGATTCAAATTTGGAAAATAATGTTTCTCTTTTTTTCGTTATTGAGCATACACGACATTTTTAATTTATTACACATGAATAGTAATTCATACAATTAAAAATAACAATGGTACACAATGCGTTGTATGGTAAAGTATAAATCGTATAGATATCGACTAATTAAATATTCTATGTTAGGTTAGGATCAAATAAGATTAGATAACTGATTAATTGATAGATAAACGATGAATGATTAAAATATTTTAGTAGCAATGTGACAATATGGGTGAAAATAATGTAACTTGAGAACGCATGACTTGAGAAAATCTATGGTTTAAGAAACAGACTGATGTATTAGATTTATTTTACAAATAAATGTAAAAGTATAATACAATTTATCTATAAGTAAAACTGAAAATCCATTAAAGTGCATCTATAATTTGTATTGGATTATGTATGATGAAAAGTGAAAAAAAAACGACGAATACCTTTCATTTTCATATATTATAAAACTAGAAAACTTACATATTACGTGGAATTACTGATAATTATTTATATTGATAAAAGTAAAAGTAAAATAAAAATCAGGAAATTCACTACCTATGCTGTTTTGTAGGCGTCAATGTACTTCTTTATTGATTAAGTAAATTTATTGGCCATGTTAAGTTTGAATTCAATGTTAAATCATCTCAAAACATTTCTGTTAGTATAATTTTCAAAAGGAATTTACTATATTTGTATTTCTGTGAGTGGTCCATTTTTCCAAGTATTATGTTGAACTAATTTTTACCCAAAACAAACTGAGTATATTAACTACAAATGCTAAGCAATAATTTAGTATTTCATATAACACTACTAATTGTTATTTGTAGATCAATAGAGTATAGACATTAACAAAATGTTATTAGTTGGAATGCGAATAATTTCAAAACGGATGAACCAATTAGGCTCATTTTTAAGTAAATAATAATATAAAATATTCAAAGTGATGAAAAATTTTAAGTTTTAATGAATAATTTATTTAGAATTATAAAAAAAATAATGTTTAAATAATATTTAATCAGTATTAAGCTTTAAATACCTTTTTTTTATTGTTAAGATTTTAAGGTTTCTATAAAAATAAAGTACAAAAACTTTTTATTATATTTTCAATATTATATATAAGCTATTTAAATTTAAGTGTTTTAAATTTTTTAAATACCAAAAAATAATAAGCAAATTGATGTGATTTTTATTAGTTTTTCAAAATTTTAACTAGGTATTATAAACAATAGTAAAAAAAAATTGTGACAAAATATTTACTTTATTTCTAATAGGAATGCCCATGGACAGTTTATGAGAAAACTTGTATTTAATTTTCATGATTTTTTACTTAAAATCAAAAGCTGTAGCATATAAATAGCTGTAATAAATAAATAAATAAATATTATATTAAATAATTAAATCGAAAGAAGTCGAAAATTGTATTACTAACTGTAGGTTCATTTGATTACCAGAAATTACCCTCAGAATTGAAAACAAGGTTAATTTTTACTGCTGCTCTAAAAGTAAAATAATAAAAACATATCATAGAATATCATTGTAAAACAAATTCATTCATAATTTCCTCTCAGAATTATAAGTGAAACACGCATTGCCAACAATTATATACAAGAAATTTAAAGTGTATTTATTTATTGTTAAATAAATTGAAGAAAAAAGAATAAAGAAAAGCAGATACAATGATATCAACAAAATTATTTAAAAATGAAAATAATAGACCTCGGGGTAAGACAATAAGGTTTTTGTACTTAAATAGTATATTTTATGTTTCGATAGACTTTAACTGTTCAAATTGGATGTCATTCAAGGATTATGTGATTCTACGTGCACTATAGAGGACACATGTAATTATTTTTCGCTTGTGGGAATATTCAATTTAAAATTGAAAGATTATTAGTTATTATCTTATAGTTATTTGAGGTCAATGTGATTTTGATAAAACCATTTCATTAATTTATTTTTGTGTGAAATTACCTTCGAAGTAAGTAAATTATTTTTTTTTTTATCTATGTGCTTTGTAGTTAATAAAAATTATATTCATTGTGTTAAGTCATATGATACATGGAATATATAAGACGTAAGCATAGTAAAATTCATATTATATATACAAGTATATTCTAATTTATTTTAAATAAAAGAGTTTATAAATTAGAGAAATAAAATAAAAATGTCGTTCAAATTTTTATTTTTTATTTAAATGTTTTATGATTTCATATACATATTAAATATTAATTAATAAGCTTATGACTACTTTTCATCTACATTAGAAAACATAGTTATACGAAACTTATTTTGCCTAGCTAGTTTAAGTTTATTTCTTAAATATATGAATTTGATGTAAAAATAAGTATGACAACTGAATTCAGGGTTGAAAAAACGTTTTGTTTGTTTAAACATTTTGAAGTTTTTTTAATATTTTAAACTTGTTTTAAAAAATGTATATATATATATTTTTTAATTACAACAATGTTTTGTACCAAGTGTATATTTACGTAAATCCATAATTTTTATATTATCTACATCATGGTTATATATACCGTGATCTACAAACAAAATGTTTGTTTCATAGAAAAAATTATGATAAATTGTATAATGTATAATTACTACATATTTTCAAACGTTTTAATTTCGTTTATGTATAAAATGTTTTAAACAAAACCAATTTATAAAACATTTTAAATTCATATTAACGCTTTAACTGGTATATCATATTACATTTTAATATAAATTATAACAATTATGTTGTATTATATAATGATATTATCAAATTATCTTGAAAATGTATAATGTATAGTGTATTGTATAATATTAAGAAGGTATATTATGTGTTTTAAAATGCATTATTATTTATTAATTTTTTTTTTTTTTTGTACTATTATTATTTAAACACTTTATTGCTTTTATGCATAATATCGTTTAACACTATATTTGATAACATACAATCGTCAACGACTTTATATTATATTGTAAGATCTCTTAGATCTTTGTACTTTGTTTCATGGCTGATTAGTGCTACGTTAATTTTTAATTACAAATCGCTATTAAGTCGAATGAAATCTTACATGTTCACGTAGGTATTTTATTTGAAAATAATAGGAAGAGTGCGTAAATATTTCACACTAATTAAACAATGAACGTCAAAGTTGGAATACGAACAATGTGAAAACATTCCCGGAAATAAAATATGCCGTAAGTGTTTTGTATTATATGCTTTTGTGTATTTTGCACACGAAAATACATAGAAAATATTATGTTTTAATCATTATATATAATTGGTCAACAATATCGAATACCTAATATTTACAGATATTTCATAGAAAACATGTTTTTTAAGGTTTCTATTAGATATATAATAGGTATATCCTATAGCTCATAGGTTCATTAGCTTTTTTATAAGAACATAATATGTGTGTGTATCAGTAATATTAACGTTTTGCTTTAAAAAAAAAACAGCGTATGTCAATAATAATTTATTTATTTAATTCAAAATTTTTTTTAAAAAATTGACAGAATCATTAACAAATAATAAGAACATTAAAAACTAATACATTTGCTTATAATAAAAAATATATATATACAATTTCAGATAAACTACATCAAAATAATTAATTGTTTTATTGACTTATTTTTTTTAAAAGGTAAGTAAAAGTTTTTTATGAAAATATTAAATTTATTCTAAACATTTTTCAAATTATTATTTTTAAACTTTTTAACAAATTAAAAGAATATATATTATTAATCCTAGTATCTATTATTCAAAATTAATCTTTTGTATTATATTTTTTGAAATATTGATTACTATTATTATTATAACACAATACATAATAAAGACATTACCTTCACACTCAAGTATAGTACCTATATCAATTATTTGTTATATACTTATATGTATAATTTAAAATTAAAAACAACAATTTTATTTCATCACAATATTTTACAAATACTTATTATCAATTCAAATATTAACTATCTTATAATATACATTCGTCACATTCATGGCCATTTTATTAAGTTAATATTTAAAACTGAACTTTTTGGAATTAATTATAATATACCTATATGTAATTATGATTATTTCATAATAGTGTTAAAAATATAATAATTTGATTCGCATTTAAGAAATCATCATAAAACTTGAAAATTTAAATTTTTAAATTAAAATATTAACTTTTGAACTCACGAACTCACTCATAATTTCCAAATTATATTATATTAAAACACTGCCTCCTAAAATATTTTAATATATTATAATCGATTTATTTATTTTTAATTAATATTATTAATTATTGATAAATACATTTAATTTCATATTCTCATCTTTGAACATGGATCTATTGAAAATTATTACTTAATAGTTATTAATAAAGTTATAATACACAAAAATATGCTTTTATATTGTGAATAGATTAAATAATGATTTAATTTTTAATTTTTATACTTTAATGAACCTACTTTTTTTTTTTTATTATTATTTATTATTATCAAGTAAATTAATTATTTATATTAAGTTGACAGAGTTTTTAAAATTAAACTATTTTTTTTTCTGGAAATTTATAGCATATCAATAAGAAAGAATTTCTCAATTCTCAATTAATCATAACTTACATTACCCATGTTCATACATTGAATTTGATGTATAGGTATATTTTGAATATAATGTAATAATTAATAAAATTTATATTTTTGTGCACTTTAAAATTATGCAATGTTATGAAATGTTTATATTTAATTACAAAATAAAAACTCCTTAAAACTTGTGAACATACAGATTATCAAATATTATACCTTTATAAAGCTATAAAAGAAACATTCTTTCAACTTAATTTTTCAAAACGAATTAATCCATGTTTGTTTCCATGTATGTTGATAGTTGGGCTGATTGAATAACGATGTACTGAGTACTGATACGTTTATTATGATGTAATATAATAAAAGGTTTATAACCACATAAAACGCGTTGAATTAAAATATGTTATACCTACGTTGTAAAATTGTAAGCAATAAATATTTCGTAATATGCCAAATTTGTCAAATTATTTTTTGTAAAATAAATAAATGCACATGTATTTGGCTAAATACAAATTTGCTTTGAGTCTAAAGCATATTATATAGTTTATTTGGTATTTTGATCTAGTGCCATGTAGCTTTTCATGTACCACAATTTGAGAACTTTTGTTTTTGACCACATTTAATGGTCTAATATATTACTGGACTTTAAATTGATTTCGCGTAGGTATAAAATAAATAATAAATTTAAAACTCATATTAACTCTGCAGCTCAAGATGACTGTACACATTATTTCAATGTATAATAAGATATTATTTTTTAACTACACACATGTAGTTTAAAATTTACAATCGATATTAATGTTTTAGAATACATAATTTATGAAAATATTTCGCAGAAGATATTTTATTGTTGGTTTTCTTATTAAATTGTTGTGTTGTAGAAGAACAACACAGAAGTAGAAGAAAAACAACAAAATGTCTGCGTTTGTTGAATACTAAAAGCATCGTTCATTATCGTCTATTTTATTCATCACGATTTTGATCTATATACGATTGATAACAACAATAGTAGTCAAGTATCGTACTGGAATTTTTTTTCTCTACACAAAGTCTATAGTTTTCGTAAACTGTGTGTAGACGAACTATGTACACATACACACAATACGTTCTATATAAATTATGTATTTGTGTATACACATTGTTATACATAACAATATTATGAATAAAAGACGGCGGACAGACGGTACATTATGCGCTATTGTAAAATACATAATTATCGCACGCCGACCCGCTTATGACGATGCGCCTATAGTCTATGCGTATACGACGTGCTAGGACATTGTTGTTTGACAGTGACCGAAAGAAATTATTGACCAAACCGAATAAAAATAATATACCATAAAAATATTATATTTATTAAAACTATGATGTATATGTGGCTTATATATACATATCTCTAAGTGAATATTTATGTGTTATATAGTCGAAAGTGATTTGGCGACGTTGTGTGCAAATTTATCGAAAATTTCACACCGAATACATACATATATATATATATATGGTATAGGTACTTAATGTTTAATAATTGTATGCACGTGGTTGACGTATTCTACTGGCGGAGTCGGAGAAGAAAACGAAACTATACAACGATTACAATAATAATAATAACAATAATACCAAGAAAGGTGAATAAAAAAAACCGAAAGCGCAAGAGAAAAAACGTTGTCAACGGGGGAGAAAACCATGGCAAGTTTTCAATAATGTGTCACCAAACAGTCTATATAATATTAAACAATATATTTAATGAGTAAATTTAAGGTGATTCATCAAGTATGCAATAACCCCCATATTTTTTTAGATCAATAATGCAAAATCTGATGTTTTTAAATATCTTAACAGTTAAGGTATAAGAGTATAAGAGTTACTCTTAAGATCAGATTTTTAAATTTTGAGATTTTTTTCACTGTTTATACTCATAAAAAGTGTTTTATGGAAACATAAACTTTTGTTTTTAAAATGAAAACACCCGTTTTCTATGAGATATTGGGGTTAAAATGATTAGGTAGAAAATTTTAACAATATTAAAATTATTCATCAACATTATAATTTCTAAAAAAAATCCAAGTAAAATATAAACTAGATCCAATTTATATTTATGTAAAATCGTCTTTAACAACTATTCTTCTTACTATATTCATTTCAATAAATGTAAAACTATACTTGTTCGAATTTTGAATTAAGCAGGTATCAACATTTTTAGAAAAATTATCTGCCAAATCGTTTACAGTAGAAAAGGGTGAGGTTCTTGTTTGAAAAACAAAAGTTTGTTTAGGACACTCCTCATCATTTGTAGGTAATACGAAAATACCTCAATAATTTAAAAATTGTGTTCATTTGATGTACTTAAAAATTCTCAAAATTTGAATTCCAGAAACATGTCGTCAAATGTTAAAACTAGGGTGATCGCGATCGCTGAATCATTCTGTGCATTTCTTAGCATTTCTTAGCATTTCTAAGCATCGCATACGACAACGGTGTGTCAATCATCCACATAATGATGCGTCGGAGCTTCTTATGCAGTCGCGAGCACGTTCCCGCGACCGTAACATAATAATAATATAATATATTATATACGTCATGTAGACTGTTACGATAATCATAATAATAATATTATCGTAGTGTGTATGGCATTATACGGGCGCACACACATACGCATAGTAATGAAGATGATGGCAGCTGCTTGTCCTTTCACCTCGCCACCGCGTATACATCGTGGTAACAAATAACAATATAATAGGCATAATCATTTCCCGACGGTACAACTTACTATGCCTGTTAGAATAATATATTAAAACAGTTAGACGTAGGTATTATAATAATAATATGTTTTGATATGACAACAACGGTCCGCGAGATGGAAGAAACGACAAAATGTTTTTTTCCGTCTAAAATATCCAAAATAATAATAATAATAATAATAATATTATGCAACTATTGCTGCAGCGGGCGGGAAGCTAAACATACCATCACGAGTGTAATAATAATAATAATAATAATGTTACTATCGTCGTCGTCATCGCCGCCGTCGCGAATCGTAACCGTACCAATACGGATGTGAATCCGCAATATATCACATGGCGCGTATTCTATTATACTGCGGCGGACCGGACGAAGACGCTGCGTGTTGTGATGACGTTGATAATAATACGGTAACGACGACGTAATGACGTAATGTGCGACGGTTATATAGTGTTTTTTAAATCGTAGGTTTTTTTCCGTTTTTGTAGCCCGAAGGGACGCCGCCGTCGGGCCGAAGAGGCTGCGAACCAACGCACGTGGTTGCGGGCATCACGATTCCGCGGGCTTACGTATAACGGTCGGTGTAATAATAATACAACCGGTCGTATTATACTTATACGCCCGCGAGTCGTGTAATAATAATATAAAGAATAATATCGTAAAAAAAAAAAAGAAACCGATTGCGATCGGATAGCTTTTTTCCTCTCCGATCACTCATCCTTACGTTTTCTCTCCAGTCAATATAATAATAATACCGTATGATATGGTAGGTAATAATGTGCGTATATGGTTGTAAAATATTATATATTATAATCAATTTTTTCGTACATAATATTTATAGATATTTTATATAATACGGCACTATCGGCACACACATTCGATTTGTTGGTAGATATAATATCAATAAAAGTACATGTGTATATTATATTTACTACCGATCGCCACACAAATATTTTAGAGGATCTTGCAGTCTCCAGTAGACAATAAAATAAACACGAATAAAGATGCAATGGCGATTATCGAACTGCACTCTATTTGCGTACACCAAAATGTTTAAACAACTTACACTCTGAACATAAAAAGGTAATGTCCAATTATTTTCATTGGATCTGATAATCATTCTATAGAACTTTTAAACATCGTTTTGAAAAAGAACATTATATTATTACATTATATTATAGTTTATGAATTCTGAAAAACCACTTATTTTGCGTTTTAAATTAAAAAAAAAAAAAAACACTTAAATCTAGATATTTGAGGGTGGCATTATTAATACTAAATGATAAGTATATAAATATTTACTTTTCAGATAAAGAATAACGCACTTCAATATTAACCATTAACCTAACCATTTATTTAATTTTCTCGTTTGTTATACCAATAGTCTTGATTTATTTATCGTAACATATCTATATGTCATATCGTTTTATATAATGATAGTTTTCAAGAATATTTATTGTTATCTTTCAATTTAGTTTATTTCGATTCATTTTATTTGTGTACCTAGTATCTATTGCATATTATCATTCATATTTTTATTATTATTTAGTAGTAATCATAACTTACTGTCTTCAACACAAAATGCTTAAGATTACAGGAGGTAAGTAATTAAATTTGTAACTAAGTATCTAATCTATATTATTTTGTTGATTTTTTTCTAATAATAAATATATATATATATATATATAAATAAAATATAATATTGTGGTTTATTGACTTTAAAAACAATGTAGTATAATAATTGTATTTAAATTATTATTTTAAGATTGTAGCTGTAAGTATATAATTACCATTTTAAATACAATCATCATTATGTATTAAAAATTCAAGTAATACTAATATTTGCTAATACTCGTTAATCGATTTTATGTAGTTAATGCTTGGAATGAGAGCAATTTGAACATTTAACATTTTACCTTTTTCTGTCTTAAGTGAAATCAACCTTACCCTTATACAGCCTCCCAAAACCCAAAATTCCATTGGATAACATTATTATTTTCGTTAAATGGAACACATTTTTATTATACATAATATATATTAGTATATAAATATAGGTTATGTCAACAGTACGTTTTATCGTTTGTTTGATGAGGATCTTGCAGGTTTCTAAGATCATAAAATCGGTTTCAAACGATGCACTGTTACTTAAGCGGCTGAAAGATATAAAAATAAATATTGTGCACGGCACAAAAACACGTACTATAGGAGTGTACATACTACATAGACACAACAAGCTTTTGGCGGTAAAGCAGCTACGTTTATTGCATGCCATCCCACTTGTTTATCGTATAATTAATAATCGTATTTAATTGCCAAACGACAACATGGATGGGTCGTTAGAAATGTTCAGATTTTGTTGTAACTCCTTCATGAGCCACATCTCTAGCGCTGCGGCAGATGGTGGCACAGCGAGTAAACCAAAGTATTGGTATCAGGTGCTTATGTAACAAAGGTATTATACGCAATGTGTATGTATTGTGTAAAATATAAGTATTGTCGGGGATATAGTTTGATGCATCCCCAACGAATATTAATATTAACAAGATAAATATTACACTTTTCATTCATGATCGAAATTCTTTAATATTGTCTACACATTTAATGTTCGTATTATATATTTCAATAATATTAAAATCTTTTCGATTAATAAAATGAAAACCGTTTAGTAATTAAAAAAAAATTCAATTTTTTTTATATATATTACAACAAATTTACATAATAAAATACAGTATTAAATAAAACATCTGTGATCCATCTGTTATGACTCTTATATATGAATTCGTATATAAAAATCGATTTTTTCCGACTTCTTTCTCGTACAATAATACATGCCCCACAATATTATATTATTTGTATTTATAAGAGAAGAAGTTATGACTACGACTGATTCGTAATTAACAAACAGCTAAAATTATAATACCTAGTTAGAGATTTGACGTTTTAATAATACCTTCATGGTTTCATGTAAGGAAGTGCCGAAAAAGGATTATTGTGAAATTTTTATTTCAAAGAGGGGTTTACTCAAGTATTTGTTAGCGCTTACCATATTTTTTATTTTTTTAGGTTGCTATCGCCGATTACAAAAAATAAAATAGTTATTATGATTGGATAGAATATTAAATCTGTATTGTATATTATTATTTAGTTAAAACCATCAAAATTACTGTTAAACATTGGTGAAGTTTACATTTAACGGTATTTAAATATTTATGGGTAATGCTATGCAGAATCAACTAATATACCTAATAATAAATCTTTGTATTTAATACTCATAATAACGGTACTGCGAAGAATTCGGAATTGTAAGGAACTATTTATTTGTTTAATAAGCAATTTTCTTTTAAACAATTAAACATCATAATAATGCATTGGTATGTTATATTATATTATATTGTTGACAAATTAGACTTGATTTTACACCTATCAGACCGGCTCAAACAACTATACATCTATAGTTAAGTAGTTGCGGCACTAAGCTTAGTACGCAATCGTGTACCTATATACTGGCAGACGTATTGTGAACGGCAATCGATAGACGTGAACAGACGCAGATCGAGATCGAAGAGAAAGAATAAAAACAGTCGATTGTCATGCCACTGTCGTCGTCACGTATGTATTTGACAGTTATATAGGAATGTTAAAATCTGTAGGCTCACCTAGTCACATACAGTTTTAATTTACAGTACTCATATAATATTATTATAATAAGCATTTTGTGATCATATTTTTTTTTAGATAATTTTGATTTTATTAATCGATTGATTTAATATTTTAAACATCTTAATAGGTACCCAACTAAGTGATCACAGAGTATATAAGCGGCACTCACTAGTATACTATTATAACGAACTAAGCCTATCATAATAACTACCATTGATATTGCAGCAAATTAATATTTTTGTTTTGTATTATCTATACACATTTTTTTTTTTAGTATACGTGCACGGAGATGCATCCGGGGTGAAAGACAGATGGATATATCCTGTCATTATTTTGTTATGCAATCGAAGAGTTTATTTGAAAGTTGCCCGGATCGTTTTCCTCAATCCGTAAATGTGTGGTATGTTAACGCACAGATGATGATGACGATATGTATTATATACGCGCTCAATGATCAAATGGTAACTATAAATAATCGTTGTCGGTATAGGACGTGAACGTGTTGTAACGAGAATGTTCGCAATGAACGCGAACACATCGCATCATTTTATTATTAATAATAACATTATTCGGTATGTAGGCTGCAGATGCAGGGCGTCAATTACTAGATTGATACGCTCAGGAGCGTGAAATCTATTCACTTATGGACGAGTTTAGATAATCCATGTGTAAGTACATACTGTGATCTAACGATTTTGCGTGACCCATACACGCGTCTACATCAGCATATTATTATACAAAGCGATTCATTTAAGTCGGTTTTACACACGTTGTTTTAGAAGATATTTTTACATACCTAATTTGATAAATGTTAGCAAATATTTCATGACTTTGTATCATATCTTGCAATTTTAAAATTATTTTGTTTTTTTTTTTTTTTTGGTCTTGGCCTAATTTTTCTTGAAAATCAAATATTGAGTAAGAATTTTTTTTTTCTTATCGATTTATAATATGTTAGCTATAATAATAAGTGTTCTGTGTTTAAAATATTTTCTTCATATAGAAGATAGTTCCTGTAGATTTATATCAATAATTTATTATTATTGAACGTTATTAATTACTGAGGTTCGCTTAAAAGGTAAAAGCTAGACAGATACTCCACAATAGGTAACATCGTTATGATACTGACACCTACATAGCTTAGAAGAGAGACACTTTTATTTATTAGTATGTAACCTAACCTGATTTATTTAATTAGAAATAATAATATTAATAATGATTATAATAATGGTAATGGTGGAATATAGTTTTTACATAGATATTAATGTTATATTATTCGATATCGTTAAAACTTATTTTATTTTTATGATTTCACGTTTCAAGACCTAGGTTGTCAAAAGCAACAAATTATAGTAATATAATTATTAATTACGTTATCTCAATAAACGGACCCATACAATCAAGATAAGGATATTATTTTTTGTGATTTATTTTAGTGTAAGTTTGTCTAAAACCTAATCTAATTTAACTAATGCATAGTAGAAGTATATTAAATATATTACGTTAAAATAATAATTTTAAAAACATATCTATGATCATATGTTTTTTTTAGTGGAGCGGAGAAAATATCAGGTAGCACTCTACGGCCTACGTTTACTACCGATTTTGTCTATAGACAAGTTGCTCGAGGCATCAAAGATGTAAGTGCTAAAGAATAAAAATTGAAATATATATGACGATATGTACGTCAAGGTGACTTATAATCGAACTTTTGCCCGTAGGTGAGAAAAATATAATGTTTTTATGAAAACATTAATAATAATGTGCACATTACGTATTTACGTGACAAAGAATTGGGAAGTATTATAAAAACATGTAAAAAAATAACCATTTGTTGCAGTATCACTGCATAGAGTCCTATAATATAAAT
>VUJU01004050.1:0-15930 GCA_009835225.1 Aphis craccivora | reverse complement strand
TCATTCATTAGGTATGTAACTATTAGTCGTGATTGATCAAATTTATTTTTCCTTTGATTTGAAGTGTAAGCAGTGCTTACAGTGCTTACATGCACGCTACGCCCCTGTTAAGAAGAATTTGGTTATTTTTGTCTGAAAAATGATTCATAAAATCATACTTCAATAAATAAAAAAATTTCTTAAAAATATTGTTTTTTGTATTAAAACAAATATTATGAATAAATAATAAATACAAAGTCCTGGCAAAAAACAAGATAATTCCAAAAAATTTAGGTTAATATAAGCTTTCATCTCAAAGAAATTAAGAAAATCAAATCAATTACTTACTACGGAATCTTTTTTATCGTAATTTAATGTATCTAAATTGTTTTTCAAATTAATTGTATCTTATTATTTAAATATTTTTAAAATAACTTTATCGTTTCCTGAAAAGTTATGAAAAATGGAGTTATCTTGTTCTTGCACGCGGGAGCCCTTCATATGAAATAACTGGTGACATTTTCAAATAGGTATCTACGATTTATATACTTTTTGAATAATAACAAATATTTAAAATCGTTTGAGGATAAACCGTTATCATTAGGTACGAAATTTCGTAAAAATTTAAAAATTATAGATTTATAGACCTTAGATATAAATAATAAAAATTTTATGAATTTTCAACTATAAAAGTACCTACTTGCTAACTTTTGAAAGTTTTGATTTATTTCGTAAAAGTTAAAATTTTAATCGCTTATACAAAAAAAAAATTAGGTACCTATGTGACAAATGATTTTTGATTTTACTACAAAAAGAACAACTTATAAAAAACTTCGTATATTATACATTTTCAATTTTTTTTTTTTTATCAACATTTAAAAAAAAATTGAAAATTTCAGTTGTCTATATAAATATAAAATAGCTCAAAAAAAAAACTCAAAAAGTCAGAATATTTTGAAATTTTAAGCGTGTGTTGATAACACTAATATAAACATTTTGTGGAAATTTTATGGTTAAATTTTGATCCCTATATAACCTGATCTCTGATATAATGCACCAAGGATATTCAATTTGCGAATTTGCCAATGGAAGCTACCTCTGAAATTTTAAATTGAAGCATTACTTATTTCGACAAGTTATGGTGTACACACAAAAAAAACACATCATTGTAGAATCCATACATTCTTTACTCCGATTAAAATCTAAAATGAAAATTAATAATCATGACCAATGATTAATTAATCATCATTTATTAAAATATTCTCCAGCTATAGGTAATCTTAAATATAAAAAAAAATTGTACCAATCAGTTTGACTAGTTTGAGTAGGTACATATTCATAAAATATTTTACTATCCAAAAATAATGCTTTTTAATATTCATATATTTTGTACATAAAGTTAATAACCCCTATATTTCATCTCAGTTGCGCCAATGGTACAAGGTACTAGGACGTACTATAAATACCTACTACATATAATATAATATACATAGGTACCTGTTTAATATTTTACCCTTTATTCGTTTCCAAGGTTACTCACAAATAATCACATAAAAATTATTTTTATTTTCATCTATTTGTTAAATAATAATATATGATGTACCTTATAATATGAATGAATAATATACAAAAACATAATATTAATTTGCTATAGACAACGGAATTTAAATAACGTCATTATTGAACGTTGACACGAGTTTCAATAGGACTGTACCTAACCCACTATTATAAGTACCTATACTGTTTTGAAGCTTCGATTCGATTAGTCGTAATACAGTAAAGACGTAATGCGAAAACATTATTCGGTACATTATATGATATAGTTATAGTATAATCGAGTGTATCTAAATTGTACGGATTATTACGATTTTATTTTTGTGTATTTAGTATTTGTTGTATAAGAAATTGGCTAATTAGAAATCACAGAATTATACAGAATATGTATTTAGATTGTACATTTCATAGATAAATTATAAATGAATATGAAAATGTATTAAAATGTATTTCTTCAATGATTAATGAATTATATTATAATTACCCACAAATCAGGGCTTGAATTTGAAAAAAATTTAAACGCATTTTCGTACCTGTTTAAAAGTAACATAGGGATATGTTAGATAGGGCATCACTATTAGCTATCAATAAAATTATTGTGTACCTACATATTACATTTTTTTAATAGTATTTAAATTATTTTTTTTTTTAATGGTATTCTATAGTATATAAATAATGTTTTGTGATATGTTATGTTTAATGATATATTATATATTATATTTTGTTAAACGTTACGTTTTGTTTTGCGTTATTTACCTAATTATTTATGGTTATCGTTTTCCGTTATAATTTCATTTACAAATTTCAATCGTTTTTTGTCAAATTCAACGTTATAATCATAACGTTTTCAAGCCTTGCCACAAATAATATTTCAATCAGATTTTCTGTCATAGTCTGTATAAATATACTTGTCATGAAATTTTTGGAAGCTTATAGAACATACCTACTTATATTAATATTTAAGTTTAACTAGTCACGGGTATCTCTTTTCGTTCTAGCTGATTAAATATAGGTAATAGGTATAGGTACCTATCTAATATTATACTACATTTATACAATCATCTTATAAAAATAAAAACGTACCTATTTAATTAAGGTTTGGGATGTAGATTGTTGTGTCATCCAGGTATTATGTTAACAATTTTCTGATTTCCAAAAAAATAAATAAATTTTTTAGCTATACAATATTGTTAGGAGTATATTAAAACCCGGTAGCTAAAACTGTACACAGTTTAAAAATAATAAAGACATAGATATACGATTTAGGTATATCGCTATAAACGCCTATTATTATACTTGACTATATTAATATTCAATGTTATACTGTACTACCTACTATACGCCACAGAATAAATATAATTAATACATTAAATAAATATTGATAAACATGTAATTCTATGGTAATTGGTAATATTAGGTATACGTTATAGATACAAGGATGAAGGATTTCTCCGTTCTCGAATCTACAGTGTTTGGGCTGCCAATGCGGCGTGAGGAATTGGAAATTTTCAAAAATAAAATATATTATAATATATTTTAGACTTAAGTATACACAGTTTAATACATTATATCGACTAAGTACCTTTTTTTTATATAATGAACTAAATAAACCGTTACAACTATGTTTTTTTTATGATGATAAATAGGTATACCTACTATAGAGAATTCATTGGTTATTTCTTATTTGTATAATATTTTATCAATGATTATTTGAATTGTTGTTGGTTCTAAAATAGGTACTGGGATTATGTATATGTTTTACGAGAATTTAAATAGAAAAATTATTAGGTATAGGTAAAGGTAAATAATATTATTTAAAAATAGATATAAATTGTATCAATGTATCATAAATACATAAATAATATATAAATAGTATTATAATATTTATAATGATTAGGTATAAGAATAATTTAATTTAAAAAGAATATTAAATGACCTAGCTCTGACCTTAGCTGAAAATTTAGTTATATATATTATTGTCATTGAGTAGGTAAATAAGTAAATAAATGTACCTACCTATTTAATGATTCTAATTTTTAATGTAGGCACCTATACTTACCCATAATAGTATAATACGTTAAATTTGAATTAATTACTTAATGATTTATTATTGCTTATGAAACAACACAATTTTTGGATTCTGGGCCAGTGGCTTATTGAGGATTTATTTGAGGAGAGAGATATAACTAAAATAGTTTTTCTCCCTCCGCTCTAAATACATGAAGATACTATTAAATAGTATTAATATAATATATTTTATATTATATAATATACTAATTACTATTAATATCAATTTATTAAAACTTCATAACTAATATATATCATATAATATAGGGCTCGGATTTTAAATTATTATAAGCAACAAAAAAAAGCATGACCAAAAGGCAAAAGCCAAAAATTAACGTATAAAAATTAATAAAAAAATTTAAGAAATCGGAAGAATCAGAATGACGTGAAACGAGTCTATACGTACAAAACTAGATCTCTATCTCATATATAAAAAAGCATATGTTGTAAAGTCTGATCCTTGATCCCTAATTATATATTTTCATAGTAAGTGCATACATTTTTACTTTATAATTATTATAATATACCTATAACGACTATAACATAATATAAATTAAATAATGAATCATTTATTTATTTATCATTTACAAGTAAACTGTAACTTTCAAGGTTTTTTAGCTATTTCGTCAATAAATTCTTCAACATCCAATCTTAATTTGTTATGAATGTAAAGCTTTGAAAGCCTATTCAATCTGGACTAAAATTAAAATTGTATTCAAAATTTAAACAATTAATAATAAATAAGTACAACAAAAATGTTTCATTTTTCATTAGTGAATAGGGAATATTTATCTCCTTCATTGAACTTCTTAAATATGTTTTTAATCTTTCCACACAAGCTAATGCAGTGATATAAGCTAAAAAAAAAGGATAAGGCCAAAATTTCAAGCTTTTGACCCAGCAAAGGACTTTTTATGGACTGGTATGTACCTATATAAAATAAAAATATTTTAAAAGGTTCAAAAATAGTAAAATCATTTAGAACACTTTACTATGCCTAGAATATGTTGTAATTAACATTTACGAGTTTATGACATAATTTAAGTATTTTGATGGAAACTTCAAGTATTTTAGGTAATTTGTTTTTAAGAAATACCTACATAAAAAAATAAAATAAATTTTTTCAAACAGATAAATAATAAGATAACTGATCGATGTTATACAAAAATTTCTTGTTATAAATAATTAGCAACTCGATTTTTCTGTCTTTAGATCAGAATCTTTTTTACAATATTATATTATTATCTAAATAAATTTAGTTTTAGGAAAATATCACTACAAAATAAAATAAAAGCCAATAGGTAATATTATAATTAAATAAGAATTCTGTCTTTTTCCGTGAAATAAATTTTACAAATTTGACTAGGTATATTATGATTTGAGACGAACTGACGACTACCAGGTTATTTTTTATAAAATAGAAATGTAATATATTCAATATTTGAAATTGATATTATTAATTAAATAAAGAATTCTTTATCATCTATGAATTATTGTTATTGTCGTTATCAATTTAAAACTGTTATCGTTCTTGATAATCTTTTATCACTTAAATTATTTATGAATATTTCTTTTTATCCGTTTAAACTTTAAACTTTAAAATGTTTAAATGTATTTAACATTTATGAATTTACTTAATAGTTAATAGTGTTAATACATTAATGGCTTATTAGTTATTATGATATATAAATAGTAAAATCTTTAAACTATTAACTGCTAACTTGTAAGTAGTAATTAACTAATGAATATTAATCAATTACCGTTAATTAATACAATATACAATAGTATATTGACAAATTAATATATTGTAAATTGTACAAAACTATAGCTACATAAGGTTAAGGTATAACAAATACAATGGAATGTTTAATTCCTGATATATTGTTTACTCTACTTGGCCACAAATCAGAAGTATTACAGTGTATTGTCGACAATGATAGCAATTTCACAGATGATGAGTATATAATTTTGAATACCGAAGACAGGCAACTGTTGAAAAGTTTCTTACATTTGGCCGAAGAATATCAGAAGCTTAACACTGTTATTATATCTTTTAACCGATTGGAGAGTATATACAGAGAATCGGAATCAAATAGACGAGGTTTGTACTTTGAAGCTTTTGTCAATGGTATGTTGATCGCCTTGAAGCCATATCGCAACTGTATAAATGATATTGAAAAAGATTTATCAAATAACAAAGAAAACAAATGTTTATTGGCCGAAACATTAAGGAAAGTCGAACAACATAAACCATTGATTATTGCCATAATTAATATTTTAGATCAAATTGAACTTTCTCAGTTATATGGTGGACAAATATTAAATCTCATGCATGAAGTAGTCAGTATGAAATTTACGGATGACAAAGTTCAATTATCTCTCATATTCAAACAATGTTTACAGGTAATATATCTAAATAGAAATATTTGTCTATAATTTGTCTTTTACTTATTTGTAATTTTATTTTCCATCAAAAATAGAATATTTATAATCTGTTTAAGTACCTATACTAAATACAATTATTAATACGTTGTTTAAAATTATGATACACGGTTAGAACTCTGAACTTGATTGAAGATTAGGTTTGAATTGTTTTTTAAATTTAAGATCTAGTAAGTTTTTTGTGTTTAAGCTAATGAGTTGGAATGTCAAGTAGAGAAAGTTGAATATATGTGAGTTAGGATTGAGTTTGATATTGATTGATTTTTTTCAATTTTAGGTGTTGGAATTTAAAGTTTGTGATAACTTATGTTGAGGGATTTTGTATTTATGCTATATTATTTGACTTTTAACCTTACCAACATCATAACATACTGAAAAAAATTGTTTGAATAAATAAATTTGACTATAAAAAATAAGGGACAATTTTGTGAAGAGGCTATCAAAACTAACTATCTAACTAACTATCAAAACTAACATAGTTAATACACTTGAGACTAGGAAACTAGGAATACATTTATTTATAATATTATTTATTTTTTTTTACATTTTTTTTCACATTATTTTACAATAAATTTTGATATTACCCCTTTGTAAGTGAATGATTTCTTTTATTTTAGGTGTTAATATCACAGTTGAACACATTTTTCTCACGTGGAGTGATTTTTGATCCTCACAAAGAGTTTTTCATTGAATCACAATATTCTACTGGTACAAAAGAATTTAAACAGTTTTCTTTATTACCCAGTTTAATGCCATCTTTTGTCCCTCTTTCAACTGCAAGCAAAATAACAAGAATTGGTGATGTTATTAAAAGTTTGCAACATTCAAATGACCAATTGCCTTTAATAAACTACAAGGATATTTCTATACAGCTATATGGACACAAAAGAGATGAATTGTTTTCTAGTTTACTAAATTTAGTAAATGTGCCTTTGTTTACTAAAAACGAATTTGTCCAAGTAATTGATAAGTTTTATAATGTTGTAGATGAATATATGTTAAAAGCATCGTTCAATAATGATAGTTTTGGTTATCATATGAAATTGGTAAGAGATTTTTACTTGCTGGGTAATGGAGAGTTTTATAAGCACTTTTTGAATAAAATGTGCAGTTTATCTATGAAATCTGAGCATAGTTTACGTGCTGTTAAGGTAGCATTTAATAATACAGCTCAAGATCTTAAACTGCACAAATCTATGAATCAAGTGTTTGGTTTTAGTTCATTAGAGGATGAAGAAGCTGATGAAACAACATGGACAAAAATTAAAGTTACTTTTGAAACCACATGGCCATTACAATTTATATTCACCAGCTCTGTTCAAAAAAATTATTCAAAATTGTTTGCATTTTTATCACGGATCAAAAGAGTACAAACAAATTTGCATGAAATTTGGATTGAAAAAAAATCTAAACATTTTGAAGTAAATGGTTATAATGACCAGCTGAAAACCAAATTATCATACTTAATAGATACCCTCTACAGTTATCTTCAGTTGGATGTCATTGAGGATGAATATTTTCTTCTATTGGAAAAATTAACCAATGCCAATGATTTTCAAACAATCAAGCACATACACGATATGTTCCAAACAAATATTATGAGAGACTCATTTTTGTTCATGGAAGAAGTTTACATAGCGTTAAATAGAATTTTGGATATGTGCGAAAACTATTGTAGGTATATGACTGACATTACGGCTGCATTAAATCCACAATACAAACAGTGTTTTGAAGAATTAAATTTACTTTTTACAAAAAAACCAAATAAATTGATCTCATTGATAAACATCATTCAAGAAATTCACGTGACTCCTAAACCAAATCAATTTATTGTCAGGTTAAATTATAATAACTGGTTTCTCAGAACCATATCTAGTGATAGTTAGAAATGAAATGTCTACATTTTACAAGCATAAAAAAGATTTTTTAAATAAGGATAAATTATAAATAATTGTAAAATGTAATGTTATTAATACTGAATTTAAATTAAAAATATTATATATTTTCAATTACTTATATATTAAGACACCTGTATATATAAAATTATTATAAATGTTAAATAATATAAAAAATCATAAATGTATCATGATAAGCATTTTATTTTGTATCAATTGTCTCTAATTTTTTCTTAAATTCAATTTGTTTGTATAATATAAACAAATGTATAAATACAGATAATGTATTTTTTTTACCTGGTGTCATATTAAATAAAACATTATTAATTTATTTTGTAAAATAAAAATACAAAAAAAGTATATTAATTTTAGTTTAAATTTAATATAGTTTAAGTTAAAAACCAATTACGTAAATATTAGGAATTATTGATAAAATATAAATAAATAATGCCATGTCTAATTTCTGTGCGATCTATTTGCAGCTCTCATAGATTTTTCCAATTCAAATTGTCGTAAATCTGTCCGTTCTAAAAAGTCTTGCTTTTCTAAGTATCTAAAATAGAAATATTACGTATTAAACAATATTTCAAAATTATTAAAATAATTAAAATATTTTTAACACAAACCCATCTTTTCCTTTATTGTATGTGACTAATTCTTCAACAATTCCTTCTTTTTTTTTGTAACCATCCCAATCTTGTTTAGATTTTTCTAAAACCGACAATTTACTTTTTTTTCCTATTTGACTCAATACATTTGCTAAACCTGATGATTTTGTAGCAATAGGGGCTACCAAACTTTTTGTTTCTGAAGACTTTGTTGTAATAGCAGTGTCATCATCATTTTTCACTCTGAAAAACAAAAAAAAAAAAAAAAAATATTCATAATAAATATCGAGTTTACTTTTAGTAAATAACTAGTAAATACCTTCACAATTTTCATAAATGTATTATGATTTAATTTATATATTCGCAATAAACCAAACTATTTTATTGATTGAATAATAATTTAAATGTAAAATATTGCTTTTAAATAAACTAAGTATTGAAAAATGTATTAAGAGGTCGTTATACCCGCATGTGTTGTCTCCGTCTTACAAGTGTGTAACATGGCATATTAGAGGTATAGAGGTCAATTTACTCTATTTTTTAAATTAACGTAGATAAATATGTTCTGTTATACAGTTGCAAGATGGAGACAACACATGTGAGTATAATGTCCTCTTAAATGATAAATATACTCAAAATTAAATTCAGAAATCTAAAAAAAAAAGTAGGCAAGTGGATACGGTTCTATTTTATATTAGGTGTCAAGTAGATCACTAAAATGAGTGTAACTATTTGAATTCAATAAAACATTTTTGTATAAGAAAAATGATTCTGAGTGTAAATATAGTCTGTCAGCCTATATAACCAAGTATATTTCATACATAATATATTTTTTGATACAATTAGCTATTAAAGTCATTTATTTCACTTTTAATATTACAGTGGGTTGATATTTTTTTTGAAAAAACTGCATTTATTATAAATAACTAAATAAGTATTTAATTGTTATAATAGTACAAATTTATACCATATAATAACTTTTTTAACTTAAAATTTAATAACATCATTCTTGATCTCCTACCTTAATACAAACATAAGAACAATGAACATACAATGTAAATATTTTATTATTTTCACTGTAGTTGTAGTAGGAATTTCAAAAGTTATAACTTATAAGTTATAAAATCTAATTAAAGTTGAATAAAATAAATATATTACATATATATATTTACTTTTTAGATGAGTCAGAGCAATCAAATAGCGCTTCAAAGTTCCTTTTTTTGGTAGTTTCTAGTTTATCTACAACTTTTATGGATTCTTTCGATTTAGATTTAATTTCACTCGTAATGGGTGCATTGGAAGATTTTTTCTGAATAGGTCGTTGAAATTCTAAAACAAAACAACAATTAGTTCAAAAGTTATTCTTATCTTATATATTATATAAATGAATGTTTGTCTGTGTGTTCTTAATACACTTCTAAACCATTCATCTGAGTGTGATGACATTTGGTACAAAGATAGATTAGACCTCTGGGAAAATGATAGGATAATTTAAAAAAGAAAAGGTCTAACAGGGAAGGTGCTCATACTTGAATTTTGAGATTTACAATGGAAATTTTTGTTTGCAGTGGCGTATTTTTTTGGGGGGGGGGGTGTCCACGGTGTCACCCCCCAAACCAATATAAAAATAATTTTGATAAATTTTAAAGGGAATTTGACTAACAAAAAATATGTGATATGTTAAGAACTAATTTAATATTATATTAAGTCCTAAACTAATTCAGATAGAAAATAAATTTAGTTTCGTAAATGTACTTATTATCCTATTATATTTTTAATTATTTATAAAACTGTTATTCTTATAGCACCACTGGTATCGAATGTAACAAAAAATATGTATATATAGTTTGTCCAGCGAGAGAACATGCCGATTCTGCGCATCCTCCTGCACCTTCCTGCTATCGAAACCGGTTTCCCTATGGCAGTGTGACGTTTGGGGATGAGCAGAAAACAGATTTTGGTCGGTCTGTGGCGTGTTCTTTCGCTGGACAGAGTATAGTAATAATTAGTAAATTATTGTGAACATGACAAAAAAATTACAAATTGAAATTGATGATGTTTTGAAGGAATTGAGTTTAACATTTATTATTTAAATTCATTTATATAATACTTCTAAGTGTATTTATTATTTTCTATTTTAAAAATAATTATTATTTGCTTTTATTTTAAAATTAAAATTATGTTTACAGTAGGTATTTTATTTTTATACCTGTATGATTTAATAATACATACAAATTACTAGGTACTTTTAATTAAATAAATAAAAAACGATTTATTACAATATTTGATGAGTATCTTCTGAGCTTAGTGGTAGTAGATGTAATTGATGTAAAACAGAAAAATATTGCAACCAATTAACAAATAAGTATATACCTATTACCTATATTTTCTAGAAACCCCCACAAAAAACATACAAAATATGCCACCATTTGTTTGTAAATGGTTGTTATGGGTTTTAGTTTTATTATTATTAAAGCGATAATAATTAGTTATTAATAAATACGTAGCATTCAATCAAAAGCTTATTATAGAGCTGGCATTTTTAATGGGGAAAAAAGGGCATGGAATCAGCTTGTATTTTTTAATTATAGTCTTTAATCTAATAGTTTATTAAATTTGTTATAAAAAATGAAAATACTAATAAGTAATAATTAATAAAAAATTAATTAATACCTTCCCACAAAGCATCTAAACGTTTTTTATCATCTTCAGAGGAATTAAGAAGAGTATCAACTTCTTCCTTTGTTTTTTCAATAGTTTCGTCATCAATAACTCTGAAAAAGTAAGCAAAACAAATATGATTTAAAATTTAAACTTAAAATCTACTAAGTATTACATTTTTTTAGATTTCTTTAGTGATCTTTTTTTTCCCGTCTTAGTTGTTGTTTTCTTATTAGTTCTCTTTGATTTTTTAGCAGATGTACTGACACTATCCTCATCATCATCAATTGGGTCATCAGAATCAACTTCTGATAAATTTTCATCTTCACCTAATGATAAATACATATTAAATTTTTAAAATTGAATCGTATATGTTAATAACAGCATTATAATTATATATTATTTTGTTTATCCTTTGTAGCTTTCCTAAAAATTCATCATAATTAAAACATTTAAAGACATATTTTCTTTATAACAGACCAAGATAATATGATTTTGTATACATATATATATAATATATATGTACAAATTATAATCAAAATTAATAGATTTTCATAATTAGTTAGAATATCCAAATGTTATTTCATCAAGGTGTTACCTGGTGGTTTGTAGTCCGAATCATTTTCATCACTGCTGTCAGAATAATCTTGTGAATCCATAATGTTACCGTCTATCCTGTTGAGTAGAAAAATTCAATTTTATATAATAATAAAATATTATAGGCCTTTATGCACTCGGTATTAATATAAATACTAAATAGGTATTAATTATTATAATAATGCTATTACTTTTTAGTATAATAGGTACTACCGTTATTGATTTAAAATTTTCATACCGTTGTCGTCTAAAGTCCGAGAGACTTGAGAGTCGTGTGTCAAGTCTAGTGCCGAATGCCGACTGACGACAGTGACGACTATAATAGACTATTATAGACTAAATAGTAGCATTGATTCTATAATCAATGATAATAGTATAGTCTGAACCACGGTTTAAGATATCTAAAAACGTGGTTTGAACTCTGAATTCTGAAGACTTGTTTTGTGGTAGTACTGGATCGGTGAGTTACTGATTGGTAACTGGTCTTAATAACCCAATCCTATAGCAAATAGCTTAGCATAATTAATGTATATGATCTAAGGTGAATAGTGATGAACACGACCACTGTGTCACTGTTGTAAACTACGGTTGTAATAAAGTTATCTGTTTTGTCCACCAATTAAGAAACACATTATTTATAAATTTATAAGATATAATATTTATATAATAAGTAGGTATATATTGTCTTAATAAGTAATTTTGTCGATAATGTTATCAGTTTTAAGCATCTTTTTGACTTTTTGATAAAACATATTATCATAGATGATAAAGATCTTTATTATCTATGCATATTATAAACCTTGTCCTTATCATTAAAAACAGGAACTTAATGATGAGTAAAAATACGATTCGATGGAGTTTTAAGCTGTTATTTACCTATTACCTATTCTGTGCTATTACTTATAAATTATAACACGGAGCTACTGTGGTTTAAGAAGCTGATTTACGTAATACTGTTAACATTTTTTTTTAATTCTAATTAGTTCTTCGACTGTTCGTAAAATAATACATAATATAGTACAATAACACTTTATGTTTATAAAAAACTACATTACAAAATGGTTTGAAAGAAGGTTTTTCTTTATCCGTACAAATCGATTGTATTTAAAAAATGATGCCACTCAATGATTTTAAGAATCCTGAACTTGTTCCGATCTCCAATGTCATTGGTTTGGCATCTCAACGGCCCCTTAGTACATTTCCTGGTAATGCATAAAAAAAATAAAATTGATTACTATAAAATAATTTTAATTTTTTTGTAAATATTTTTTTAGAAATGTGGTATCAAACGTTTTTATGGGCGTTATTCTCATCTGCTATTGTTCATACTGTAGCTGCAATAATTGCTTTTGCTACACTCCATAAACATAATTTCGGAAAGTAAGATACCTAATATTACCTATTTAGTTTTTATTTTTAATTGATGTCTTAAAATATATATTGTTGTTCATACTTATGTCTCCAAATCACACTCATAAAAAATTGTATTTATGACTTGAGATTGAGAATTTCATAATAAAAATTGTACACAATATAAGTAGTAGATATTTAATTCCACCATATCCTCTTGATTCTCTAATAATAGGTAAATACTAAATATTTGAATATAGATGTAATATAAACGTTATCTAATATTAATATCTGATATTATTTTTAATTTATATTTGAAATTAACAATTTATACAAAAATATGAACAATAATTTTATGTACTGGTAGGCTAGGCTGGGCAAGATAACAATTGTTTTTAATTTTTTAAGTTAAGTTATTTTAAAAAATAATAAAGTTTAAAGTTACTCATATTTTTTTCATTAACTCATTAAGTTAAAAGTTATTTTTAAAAAAGTAAAGAGTTAATTAGCTTAATTTTAACATTTAATTCGTTAATGCCCAGCCTTGCTAGTAGTTTAATTTAGTACATACACGGAAGAGGTTGATTAAGAAAACACCATGCATTAGTGATACTTAACATGATTTATTGTATAATTTTTCTTTATTTTACATTTTTTTTAAAAATTTGTTTTATAATATTTAAATGTTATTAGTTTTACCTATCTACACGTCAATATTTTTTGGTACTTGTGCGTTATCGCGACTACCTTGATGTTGAACGCATGGCGTGCCATGCAGGTCTGTTTAATACATGTATAATAATACAAAACTATCCAAAGCTTATGTCAGTGTATTTATTGATAATGTTGTTAGCAAAATTATGCATCTTTTTTTTAACCCTGTGACCTACCTTAGGTGGTGTTGCATAGCAAATCGAGGGATATTTTCGTTTTGAATGTCGCGAGCGAGTGTCAACGCTGGCCTCTAGGCCCTAATTTTCCCTAATAGAATTAAAAATAGATTCACTTGCAAAATGCAAAATTAGAGTGGTACATGGTGTCGCTTTACCCATAGTAATATGTGGTAGTCATGATAACGCATATGTGGCCCGTGGTAGTCGCGATAATGCACAAGTACCATTTTTTTTTATTACATTATTTTTGTTGCTCATTCTCACTTGTTTATGTTACAGATTTTTTCCTTTGTTCATTTTATTGGTTGGAATATTCGCTCCACTTAGTTCGGGTATAGTTAGCAGTGCTACCATAGCGTTTGTCTATCGAGCATCTAGTATTCAAATGCAACCTTTGTATGCAATGTTTTGGGGAGTTGGACAGACATTACTCTCAGCAGCTGTAGGTTTTACAAGAATATTAGCTACATTATAGAATATTTGAAATATAATTTGTACATAATGTACATATTTTGTGTATAATAAAAAAATTGTTATAGTGTGGTATCTAATAATAAACACTTAAGCATTGTGATATAAGATAATTTATATATTTATTTTTTAATCAATAAAATTGAATGTGTATATGCATTTTTGTTTTAATACTTTGATGACTAGATATACGTATAGTAGTAGAAATATTAGTTAAAATTGTAATACTAATAGAAAAATGTCACACTTACGTATGAATCAATTAATTTAGGAATAGTCAATTGATGAAGTAATTATTATACTATAGAGTATAGATGGGTTATTCAGTGCTGCAACTATCGGGTGTGCAAGGTGTGCATTACACACCGGCACCAAACCAATGTAATATATATATAGACCCCCCAAATCGATGTGTTAAAATTATATTTAAGCCCTAGATTAAGGTTTGCACACCTACTTCATGATGCCTAGTTGGGGTTATTCTAACACTATTATATAGAGATTATTGTTTAGATTTGATTCACTATTGGTGCTTGAAGGTAGGAGGCTGTAGAAAATAAGTATTTACTTGTGTCCTGCTATCATGTGTCACTAGTTAAAATTGAAATGATGAGAAATAAATGATTACATTGGCGTTAAGTATTAAATGTGTTATTTAAATTTATGATTAAGGTCAATGTAGAAAATTTGTTTTAGTTAAACTAAACAATAATTTAAAGTTTATTTTCTAGTAATATATATAAAAAAATATATAGTATTTTTAAAGTCTTGCAATTATCTAAATTATCTTTGCAAAAATTATTAATCCTGTTAAGACTGAAATTGATTGCTTTTAACATTTCTTCTCAATCTTAATTATGATTTAAAAAAGTTGTGCCATTGTGACATGTATAAAAACTCAAAGCTTGGAGACTTATCTCTATTAATATATTAGGCAAATATGTCTGTCAGAAAAAAAATTTTCACATACCTTTGAGTTGTACTTAATTTCAGGGGCGCATTTGGAAAATTTGCGCCCCGGGGCAACATATTTATGCCGTCCCTACCCCATAAAAAAAAATAAAATAATAATTATAATATAGGTATGCAAATTAATTAGAAATCATTCAAAATATTTTTTTAGGTTAATTTTAGATTCTGAGTGAAGCGAGGAATGTATTGGTTTTACAATGATGTATATTTATTTTTATTTTTATTTTTTATTCTGGAAACACTTTTTATCCTCCTAAAATTTCTCAAAACTCAAAAGTATTAAGTGTAGCAACTGTTCTGAAAGGTAATGTTTTTGAGCTGGTACTTTAAAGAGGTAATTTTTCGATTTTCGAAATGGTACTCGAAATAAAAGTGGTTAAAGGAGAAAAAACGTAGGATTTCATGATTTTATAATATTAAATAATTACGGACGTTTTCAAC
>VUJU01004049.1:0-17935 GCA_009835225.1 Aphis craccivora | reverse complement strand
CAAGTTAAAGCTCTGCACAAAAATGTAATAAATGTAATAGAAGCTTTTGTTATCACTGGGTGTGCTAGAGGAGATATAGTTATAATCCCGAGAATAACGTTAATTCATACCGATAATCCCTTTGAGTTTAAAATAATACAATTCCCACTCAAAGTTTGCTTTGCTATGACTATTAATAAGTCCAAAGGACAATCATTGAACATGGCAGGGATTGGCTTGAGAGAAGAATGTTTTTCACATGGACAGTTTTATGTCGCATGTTTTAGAGTTAGCTTTGTCAGTAGTTTGGTTATTTTAGCCAAAAAAGGAAATACCAAAAAATAAAAACAAAGGACTAAAATAAAACGTATAAAAACCGTATTTTTCAGCTATTATTATTATTAATATAATATAAAAAAATCTCGGTTTTCACCTGAGGTTACATTTGCCCGGGCAACGCTGGGTGAGACAGCTAGTATAAATACCTATAAAAGAAATAATGATCACATAATATAATAGTGGGTAATTTTAAAATAAGGTTATGTGATAATATAATAATAATTTTAAGATGAATATGTATAATAATAAAACATAAATACAAATTACAATATTTAAATAAAAAAATCCAATAATTTTCTGTTTGTCTTTAAAAATCTCTCCATTACTTTTATAGTGTCGATAGATATATTTCTAAGAATATTCAATAAAGTCAAACCTGTAAATGTTTTCTGGGACATTTGACTTCTCAGCCATGTTTTTAACCTAATGTAACATTGAACATTTTTCAGAAAGCAATAAGCCAACAGCTAAAGGAGTCATGTTTAGTGCAAAGCAAAAAAGTTGGACAAATTCATAAAAATATCAAATAATTAAATAAATAAATAAATAAATAAATAAATAAATAAATCAATAAAATATCTAAATCAGACTAGGTATCTGTGTAAAGAAATAAGTACTGAATAGCGAAAATTAAATTAATATGATAGTAATTTTAACCAGTAAAGTTATGTCATAAATAATAACTACTTGTAAAAAAAACCTTAACTAATTTTGGTTATTTTGTTCTTGCCCATCCACAATCGTAAAAACAGAATGTTTATTCAATTTTAACAATTTCTTAACATCGATGTTACAGTCATACAGCCTGTCTCAGACTCTATCTTAAGTCCATTATCGGTGTTTTATTAATCGATAACAAGTTTCGACAACTATTATCAATTTCCATTATCCGTCCCAAAAAAATATGCACTATATTTTTAAATTTTAATTAATTGATTAAGATATAATTATTAATTATAATAAAATAAGAAAGCACCTATACATGAATCACATTAGCGACGATCGCCCCTATCGCTCTCCCTAAAATACGCCCCCGGCATTATTAAAAAGTTGGTATACTCACTTAAGTTTGTGGCTGTGTTGGGAGTAAGGTTTAGATATAATATATCATAAATAAAATATTATATATAAATACAGTTAAACTTAATTAACAATATTTTTAGTCAAATTATATATATTATATTATATAATCTATACTTAAATAAAAATATTACTAAATAATAAAATGTTTAAATTTTATTCAATCAATGTTATGTTTAAAATGTTAATTATTATTAACAAAAATAGATAAATTAATGTTAAACTACTTACAAATGTCACAAAAACAAATAATGGATAAAACTTATTGAACTCCAAAAAAGTAGATAGACAATATTATTTATTAAAAATATAATTATTGGAGTATCGACTTGATTTTATATATATAAATCTTAAAAGAGAATTCATAGTAACCTTTAATTTATTTATTTGTATATTCTAAGCACTTCCTCAAGAGGATACCCATAACTTATGATGGATTGAACCAAACTTATAAAAGTTATAGTTCTTAATTTAGGTTATAAGTTATATTAGATACAGGGGTCTCCAAACTTTTTTATTCAAGGGCCACAAAAAATATCATCTCTAAGCAGGCCAAAAGTTTATACATACCTATATATTATAACACATATAATTTTTAATTTTTAAATGTTAGATATCACCTCGTATATTTATTATCCTATGGGGGCCGGGGGCCGGTTAAAATTTGTTCGAGGGCCGTAGTTTGGAGACCCCTGAGTTATAATATACTTCCGAGCGAATAATAACGAAATATAAGGCTCATTTGAAATTTTATTAAAAAAAAAAAAAAAACAACAACAACAAAAAATGTTAAAATAATTATTTAAATTACAATTTCCTGTAAGCTATAGCATGATTTTTTTTTAAAAACATATCAAAGTAATATTATTTTTATTAATAAACATAAAATGTAAAAACTCATTATTAGTATTTTAAAAAGCGCGAGGTATTAAAGGAATAGACACAAATAAAAAAATATTATAAATTAAATACCGTTTGAATACAATATTAATTTAAACACACATTTTGGCACAAAATTATAACGTAACTGTAATGACTCAAAACAAATTCAACAACATCAAAAATAATACATTATATTATAACAAAGTAGTTATGAAACGAAAAACATTTTAAAAACAAACGGCTTTAAATCATACAAAGGAAAAATCATTAAAACATACAAGAATATAATAAAATTACATAAACTTAATTAATAATACTGAATAGAAAAAACATAAACTAAAAAAAAATATAACTACACTGCATACACAACATAGATAGAGGTATGATCTTTAATAATAATAATTACTAAAAGTACCTTATTGGTGATAACAAATATGTGATGACTAGGTCGTTTTGCTTATAATATTTAAATATACATAATATTATAATATAATCATTTATTTAGAGTAATAATAATAATAAACGTTAAATATTTAACTTTTTGGATGAGATTTTTAAAGTTTGTTAAACAGAATAACAATAATAACTAGGTATATATTTGATTCCAATCAATGCATTATATAAAAGTAATTATTTAAACATAAATATAGTTTAATAGAACACGTGATTTTCACAAAAAAACTATAATAATATTAAAACAATAAAAAAAAACGATAAGGTAATAATATTACATTTTGCACTACCTACATGTAGGTATGTAATAAAATAAAAAATGCGTTTGGAAAATAATCAGTGAACTTCTCATAGCCATGAACAATTACATCATGGCTAACGTAAATAATACTAATTCTAATAATAATAACAAATATTGGGAAGTTTTCAGCACCCAGAAGAAGATTGAAATAAAGAAATAAAATTGACAAGCCCACATTATAATGAACGTATTATTATGATTAATTATTAAATTTAAGTGCATTAATGTTCTTTATATAAGTGGTAATCATTTTAACTAATGATAATTGCATAATATTAAAATGTAATGTTTTGTATTATGTTTGCCTAACACTAATGATGATGATAATAATAATAATAATAATAATAATATAATGATGATGATAATTATAATAATAATAATAATAATAATAATATATTCCTTTTGGACAACGTAAATAATTGTGCATAATAATAATATAATAAGATATATAATATATATTATATACTATAAACGACGCAATTTTGAACGTTAAAAGTAAATAATTTAATTTGTGTAAACACATTTTTACGCCTTTCTATATTATGTATATATAAATATATAGACAATTAAACACTAATGGTATATATATTAGAATTTTTTTATAATTAAACCTAAGTTATTATCACTAATAGCTTTTATAATAATATAATATATAATATATTTTATTTGTTTATCTTTTTTTTTTATATATATTTTTTTATTATTCAAAAATAGGTACGTTGTCGTCGTTATCGTAGTCGTTCGGATTTCATAGAATTAAAATGAACAAAAAACATTAAAAACAATTATGCTATAAACTACCATGGTTTTTGACCAAAATATGAAAACACCTATAGGTAACACGTCGTTTAACGTTATTGATAAGCCTATACATATCAATAGCTGTAAAAAAAAAAAAACGAAAAAAAAGTCTATAAATCGTACATAATATTATTAAATTGCTTTTATGAGCATATTCGTATATAGTATAATAATGGTATTATATTATAAATAGGAAATGTTAAAAAGACATACTTAAGACAAGACATATATTTTTTTAAAAAACATATTGTGATCTACAGATATAAATATGATCCGTTCGAACCCGTATGTATAAATATCATAATTAAAATCTACTGTTATAATTACGAATACTAAGCAGATCTATATCGGAAATCGTAATAATTATAATAATAATATTTGACATAATATTATTATGTTTCAAATATTGTAGAACAGTGTCGGTGGAAGGGCAGTACGCTGTGTTTAAGTAACATTTTATATTATAGTGCCGTTACAGTATATTATATTATTCTATAATACTATATGGATAGTGTACCCGTGTCATATTGTAACTCAACGGTATGGGTAAACAATATAATAAAAGTTCCCTTAAAGTTGTCCATAATTGTTGTATTATATTATTTTATTATTCGCGGGATACGATAAAAAATAAAAAATGTGTAATACGCGCACAGTGATACGATGTCATTATCGATTGGAGTATTCACTTTCCGTTCAAATCGAACATCACGTGACTAGGCATGTAGGTAGGGGTTAAGACTTGCGGTTTACTGCAGGCTGCACAAGGGAGTATAATATAATATTTAAATATATTCCTCATTAGTACGTCAAGAAGTCTCATCGTTTCGGAGTTGTGCGACAATATCATCGCTAACACTGCAGCAGAGGCCTAACGGCAAAAGCTCGAACCATAGTCAATTCATCATCTGAACATTTCTCGAGTCAAATACAGTCGAATATTATAAGGTTTTTGGATTGCTTATTTGTATGAATATTATGCGAATCTAGCGAATTTTACTGAAAACCAAGTACCGGATGACACCGGACGACCGCCGATATTTCCGATGGTTCAAATTCAAAATCCTTTGGATTTTGACTGTTTACCCCGTACGAGTGGACGGTTTGAAGAGTGACTTGCCGATATAGGTATACGGTGGTTACGCATGGACAACAGGAGGCAACGGCAAAAGCTGAAAAGCGTGAGGGATAATAATAGGATTATTGTTATGGGCAAGTGCACCCACGTATAGGTACGCGGTGAGACTTGAGTGTCGTTTTGTTCGGTTGAAAAATCGTAAGCGTTTATTTTGTATTTTTATGATCGTCGGGAAATCGTTTATCAAATTTAAAACAACGTATGATATACATGATATTATTATTATAACATGGGTAATAAGGATAACAAGCGTAGCTAAATATTAGGACGTTCCACACGTCATGTTCCGTATTGAAACGATCGGGTATAGAATAATGAGACGAACTGTTGCCAAGACGAAGAAAACCCATCGACCTTGACGTGTGTATTTCTGACGGAAAGCGAAAGAAAAATTTCTCATCGTATCGTCGACGGCAGCGGTGCAGAACCGATTGTCCGTCCGTTTGCGTGCATTACAATATTATTATAATATCATTGCTATGTGCACAATAATACTAGTATCGTGCACGGCCGCGGTAACCGAAAAATTTAAATATAATGTCACGTCGATTTGTGCCGTTTAACCTAGTAAAATAGATTCGAGATTGTACACACCATTCCACAATACGACCTTGTTCAGCAGGCCACGTTTAAAAACGAATAAAACAGAAGAACGTTCGTAACATAACATTATATTATTCTACGTTATAGTATATTATATATTATAGGTAATCGTTTTTATGTACGGGCTACGAGTATGGCCATTCAATAAATTGTCCTTTAAATTATTATGATATCCTAATTTTAACACATAACACATAATGTTTGTTCAATATAATATTTATTAACTAAATGGTCCGTGTCTTCGTTATATATTGCGTACTTTACTAAAAATTAAACATTTAAAGGCCACTTGAATGAACACACTTTAATATCTAATCTGAGAAAAAAATCAGTAAAATTTTTTAAAAAATAAATCTATAATAGTTATTTCTTTTTTTTTTTAACGAAACTAGTTTACAATAAAATTTATAATAATATACCTAAAAACCTATATAATATAATTGCCTATATATTATATTATAACTTAATCGAGTTTGTATTTAAATCTAAAAATGATTGTTGTTCGATACAGGTAACCCGAGACTAATTTTAAATTATAATATATATTACATTAGTGCTAAGTCCATTGTTGGACAAGCCGCTGCCAAAGCATTTGAGATCCTTAGGACGTATTTATTATTTATAAAAAATAATAATATATAATAATACATAAATATTTTATTTAAGGGTAAGTATATATTTTATAAATACGTCCAAAGTTTCGTGATGTTTTTTTTTAAATGGACTATTATACGCATTTTAGGCAACAAAATAATTGTAAATTAGTTTGAAAGTTTTGACGTTGGTTACTATATATACCAATATATTATAATAATTAGATCATAACAAATTCGTAGGTAAGTATTAGAATTTTACGTTACATAATATGTTTTACTATATGTGATATATAGTAACGGTCATATCACTCGGAATCGTATGAAATAAAGATTGACGAATTTTTGATGGTCACTTTGTATAGATGTTTATAATGGTAAACAAAAATACATAGCGTATAGTAAAAAATAATAAGTATCATCGTAATTCGCAGTAAATTAACGTTCAATTAATATATAATATACACATTAAATAATTGAGTGATATTCGAAGGTGATCGATATAATAATATAAGTGACTAGTTTGGTTATATAATAAAATGCAAAATAATACTGTTTAATTTACGATAGAATTCTATATCATTTCGAGCACGGGCATATTATATACTTTAATAATAAATTAGGTATTATATTAGATTTAGCTAAACTAATCAATATTGCAGGATCGATCGATTCGCTTAATTGATCCTAGACTAGACAAATATTAGAGTGATAATCATATTAGAAGTTATATATAAATTTATATATATAAACTATATTAGAGGCAACTCGTGAGTAATAATACCAATATGTAGACTTGTGCGTATCACATAACAATCATTTTTGTTTATTGCAGATTGTTCGTTAAAATTCTCTTCGAATCGATTTTCAGCTGTAAATACAAAAAAAATAAGTTGATTAAAATATTATATTTATAATATGGATAAGTGGGTGCAAGTAATAATTACAACGATATTATGACAAACAATAAATTCCCAGCTGATAGGTTTGTCCACTCCCGATTGCCATTTTCAAATTATTCAAAAATGTACAAAACATATATATATTTGTCACGTTCTTTGTGAAGAAGGCCCAGTGAAAAACTTTTGAAATGACGTCCAATCACGATATCGTTGTATTTAATTGATATCGTTTATTATTTTAATATTTATATACAAAAGACATCGATACGTCTTAATCATTGAAAAATATTTCAGGGATTTACGAAAAAAAAATTAAATATTAAAATCAAAATTGAATAATTAACTTATTTATATAAAAATGTTTGAAATTCGTTACAATAATCACAATAAATCACTATTGTTGAGTTGAGTATAGTTTTATTTACCAGATTTCTTGTATAGACTGTACAGATTCCCAAAAATATAGTATTATGTAGGTATTAGGTATACTAAAATATGGCTATATTTTGCAGTACCTACCTATATACCTTGTAAATGTAAATTGTTGGGGGTAAAGATTTTTTTTTATTGAAAAAAAAAACGTATTTTAAAAATTTTATAATCAGTACTCACTAGAGTTAAATGTTTTGTCTGGTAGGATTATTATTATTTAGAAGAATCTGAAGATTGAGAAGAGATGAATTTGTTTGGATTAAAATCAAAATTGACGAATGAGAACCCTTGAAATTCTTCTTGGTTAATAGATAAAGTTACATCCACAGGAACGGGTGTCAAGACTGGTTCTTCCTTGGTAAACTCGGCGTCGAAGTTCATTGCATCTTTTTTATTTTTCTAATAAGACAAATAAAATACAAAAATTAGTTAATCAAGCAAACATTTTTGCTATAAGCGTTTCATAGAGGTTTTACTATACAATAATATACATAATTGGTACACATAAATGTAAAAATTACAATTTTTGGTTTGAACGGCGGTTTGACACGACGGTTTTCTAAGGCATCCCAATCTAAATCTCGAAAAAATGAATGAGTTCTTATAGCTGATTCTAAACCATCGGCCACCACACAGCCGAGACGTTTGTTACGGTTTTTTGTCATGAACTAAATCGATAATACAAATTATATAGAAATTATTATTAACTATATAGCATTTATAAATCTAGTTTGTGATTCTGACAAATATTAATCGGTCGTCAACATGATAAAGCTGTAATAATTACCCCTTTTAAAATGGATACTGCTTCTTTACTGAGCCAGACTGGATAAAGAACGTCGTCGTGCAAAATAGATTCAAAAAGATCGTCTTCGTTGTCAGCTTCAAATGGCGGTTGGCCAGCCATCATTTCGTACATAAGAACACCCAATGCCCACCAATCGACACTTGCACCGTAATTTAATTCTTGAAGAATCTGATTACATTTTAAAATTAATAAAAATAAAAATCATGATGACAGATTAGAAAAAAGAATATTGGACTTTTCATACTTCGGGAGCTATGTAATCAGGGGTTCCACAAAATGTGGTAGTAGTTACTCCGTCAATTATGCCTTCTTTGCACATTCCAAAATCAGCAAGCTTACAGTGGCCTTCATTGTCCAATAATATGTTGTCCAATTTCAAATCTCTACAAATAAAATAAAATTATTACAAATTACGTAAGCAAGTACATTACAATCAAGCGACTAAGCGAGTTTAATAGTGTAATTATGTATACAGTATACATTGTACAGTGGGTAAATGTTGGTGGACAATTGTCAATAGTTTTAATCTTTTAATTAAATAAAAACACTAGGGTACCAATGTTGAAATTGCAGTACATAAAACAATTGTATTTTTCATTTTTTCTCAAACATGTATATAGAATTTATCAAACGAAATACAAAAACCTATATACTTACATACAGATATTTATATCTCATATTTGATACACTTCAATGAAATAGCGATTACATCAAATATCAAATCGGTAGCAAAACAGTAATATTTAAAAAACATAATATACAATTAAGTTAATGTATTGTACAAATAATGACACGCGAGTACACGACTACACGAGACAGTTTTTTTTCGAGTTTTATACTAAAATAATAATACCTATAGGTAGGTACATTTTTCAACGGATGGTTTTCGGAAAAATTTCTGTTTTCGTTATTGCACTATAATGTATACTGTTTACTTACTTACTACAACACTTCAGTTATGTGTTTTGGTATAAATAATGTATATATGCCATTTATGAATTTAGGTAAGTACCAAAAAAACATTCATATGTTTTAACCCAAGAAAATATAAATATAAATAAAGTGATGTATACCTACAATTAAATGGATTTGGTAAGTTCCAATCGAAACATATATCAGGTAGATAAGTGACTAAATAGTTAGTGTGTAACTTCCTACGTGAATAAAGATACACCAATATATATTTTCCTGCATGACAATAAAACTATAATTGTATTACTTTTTATACTGTACAATTGTACTTAACTTTTTACTATCAGGAGCCCCTATTATCTAGACTTATATTTATTACCTATGATGAGAATTAGTATAGGGACAATCCATTTTACTGAATTGTTAGTACTCGTTGATTATATTTAAATTATATATATTTTTAATATAATAGCTGACTTTCCTGGTGACGTGTTTCTCAAAAAAGCACTTTCAATTTTCCGAAAAATTGTTCCAAGTTTTCTTTCTTTAAACATCTATATTCGGAGTACCACACATTTTAAATATTTAATGTGCCCATTAGCCCTTTGGTATGTGAAACGAATTTCGTTTATATGTATGTGTATTGATACACCTATCCTTAAAATGATGTGCGTATACGATTCGTACACTCATGACAAATTCGTTCTTAGGATATTTGTGTTGGTAATAATTTTTCTCGCGTAGGAACCCACACGAATGTATAATAATTGCTATATTTTAAACGAGAATTTACATTCGTCTCAATCTAATATGGCGCTGGAAATTGTATAATTATTAAAATATATAAAGTGACTTAAAATAATAAATACGATATAGTTCCAAGGAAGACGCGTGGGGGATTGTGTTCACTTAATTACGTGACCATATTGTTGGACTAACTATATATTTATTATCGACGTATATATTCCTTGAACGGAATTACTCGTTTACCTATAGACTACACCATGCCGATGTAGAAATTGCAAAGCAAGCGTTACTTCTGCTGCGTAAAATCTAGCGCGTAGTTCGTCGAATTTCCTAGCCCTTTGTATTTGAAACATCAGATCGCCACCGTTCACATATTCCATGACAAAAAACAAACGATCCTGCATGATATAATAGAAATACAGAATGATGTAAATGATGCTATATAAATAATAACTCGAAAACGGGCCAAACATGACCGTTTATGAGTCGTACTTTGGTCTGAAAAGAAGAATGTAAAGCCGTTAAAAACGGATGTTTAGCCGCGAGAGCTAAAATTCGTTTCTCAGTCATGGTGCAATCTACGTCGTCGTCTTGTACAATCACGTCTTTTTTCAACACCTGAACAACAAATCATCACGTAACAAATTGTATTCATCTTATTATTATATGTATATTATATATCACTTATATAATAAAATGTTTGTCGTACTTTGACAGCATAGACTTCATCAGTTCCTCGTTTTTCAGCTAACATCACTTTACCGAAACTTCCTTTGCCCAACACTTTTATGAAAGTAAAATCTGTTACGCTCATTTTTCGATTACCTAAGTTAAAACAGCTCATGCTTTGGTTTACTGTAAGTAAATTATAGACAAACTTATGTATCATAATAAATATTTTGTGATTTTTTTTAAAACTTTTACATTTGGACATTTTGTCACTACTTCGTTTGTCCTGCGAGGAATGCTTATCAGACATATTGTTCAATATATTGCTAGATTGTTGACTGAGATCACGGTGCAAACCACTTCCGCTTCCTGAAACGCTGCTGACGCTAAAACTACCATTTCCACCAGGCCAGTCCTACATAAAATTAATTCAAAGTTAACTATTTTCTTTTTTTTTAGTTTATTTTATGATTTTGTACTTAATCGATCATTAAATCACATTAAAATCAAAGATAAAATTCATTTGACAAGCTGGGCATTAACGATTTAATATAAGTTAAACTTTAAGTTGAAAGTTATTTTTTTTTATATTTATTATGGAATAAGTATCTAACTAATTAATTTAGACATGTGCTGAATTTCTGATTATAATAAGATTTAATAAATATAATTCAAATTTTTACTATGATGTGATGTAAGCTTAATATACAAGCTTTCTTACAAATCCTTAAATTAAAAATAGTATATTATAATTTATAACTAATATTTTTTCCCCGATGGGTTTTGATAGAAAACATTTTTAAGAACAATTTTCACAAAATATACTGAATAGTTCTAATCGAGCAATGAGTGATATGCATATTAAAACATATATTTTATGAAAATAATTATACACGATTCACTAAACTATGTTTAAAAATACATATTTTATTCTCTGAACAGAGTGATGATGATGAATGTATTGATTTTACAATGATGTATTTTATTTTTCTAGTTTATGTGCACACGATCTATATAGTAGAAAAATGCATTGAATTTAAACACCAATATTATATACTTTACTGGTAGGATAGATTTTCTAGTTTGTATTTTTAGTAGGTAGGACAAATTACAATTCCAAGTACTTTTCAAAATAAAATTAATAGTAAAAAAAAAAAACAAAATATCTTAATAATATTAGTAGATACTTGAAATTTTCATTAAATGTTATATATTTTTCTATACATTGTACAATTTTTAAATTATTTTTATACATTTGACATTTTCAATTTATTTTTTTTAGTTCTTTTAGTTTCACCAAATGTAAATATAAAAAACTTTTGTTTCGTCAAAAAACTTTAAAATAGGTTCATCAACAGTTATTATAATATCTAACTATTTAAAAAACATTAAATATACCTACACAAAAAATATATAATAAATACAATTTTTTTTAGCATTTGAAGTTAAACTTCGACAAAATTTGTCAAAATTCCGAATATTATAATATTATTAATTCATTTCTAAATAGAAATGTATGATACAATTTATAATATAAGTATTGATTTTTTTAGGATATAAGGTTTAAAAATTTAACGTAAAATTCTTTTCAAGTTGTTCATCCCGGAAAAATAATGTTTTTCAAATTAGGTATTTAATTGAAGAATAACGATTTTAGTTAATTTGTTTTGATTCAATAATATTATTCGTGGGGACTTGCAACTTTTAAATATATTATTATATCTTATAAAACGGTTATGTACTTTCCCTTATTCAATGTAAAAACACACCTATATAATTATTTTTTTGAATAACTTAAACAGTAGTCTGTATTCTATATCATTATGAAAGTGTTAACCAGCCCAGCTTTGTCATTTATAAATGAACAATGAATAACTCTGCAATAATATGAAATTGTTTAAATCTTACAACATTTTTGCTGACATTCAAACCACAGCTTCGTAATGTATCTGCCATTTCGCGAGGATTAATGCCACAATTATTTGCGACGTTTTTTACACATCTTCTGTGCACATTTAAAGTACAAACTGGAAACACAAATAATATTAAAATATACAAAAATCTTAATTTTTTATATATATAATATATGTCATATTTTAAAAATAAAAAATAAAAAGTTATTAATATAAAAACCTTCGCATTGCAGGCCTTGTCTATAGATTCCGTAAAGTAGTGAACCACAATGGTCACAAAATGTAAATATTTTATAAGTATGTGGTTTGAATCTATGAGGAACATTGACACTGAACCGTTGAGATTGGTTTCCTTGACTTAACTGAAACACGGAAAATGTAATCGTATATTATATGTAGACTAGAATATAATATATGAATATAAAACAGACTTGGGTAAAAATGTAAAATATTTTGAATAAATACTCAAATAATTATGAGAAATAGTACTACTTATATGCATTCCAATACTACATAAAATGAGTATTCTGAATAAATTAAAATATTTGTAATAGGTATCCAATTTTAAAATATTTTTTGTTTTTGATACTAAAAAAATCATATATTTTTTGGGAAGATTTAAATTTATAGCTAACGTTAAAAATTTTGTATTTCTATATAATATACTCTGTAATTATATGTTTATTATTTTTTAAACATGAAAATAAATATTAAAATAAAAATTGTACTAAATAATAAATATAAATACTTATAACAGTTATAACTATATACTATCAAAAGGATTTTGAACACAGTATTAAATACTTTTGCGAGAAACTGGTAAAGACTAAACTACGTTTCAAGTATTCTGAATACTTTTAGAATACTACCCAAGCCTGACATATAATATGACAAAATAAAATTAATATGACCAACCTCTTTCTTTCCGAATCCTGGACAGATCGTCACTACTTCCGCATGACAACGTTTGTGGACTACGCACGTGCAAACTGAAAACGATTTTAATCAAGATCATTATTGATTCACAATCGGACAATTCACAAAAACTGAAATAACGTATATTTTACGTTGGATAAAATCATCCGTCGACTTTTTATAAACATACACTATATACCTACATATATTATGTGCTGAGTTCGGGACTTATATGATTTGCATATCCTTACCGGATTCAATCGAACATTGCAGAAACATTGATACATTTCAGTGTATATAACACCTAACATAGTGAATTTTATTCTGTGTATTTTTGCATATTTTAGAATTTTATTATGTTGGGGAATATTTTAGTATATTTGTGCTTGTTTTGCATATTTTTAAAGATGTTTAATGAATATTAGTTGATAATTTAGGTTTCATTTTATTAATAGAATAATGAAATAGTAATAATCGCAAGTCAACGTTTATAATTTAGTGTAAGATACTAAGATACTTAAGTATTTTATATTAAATGATGTTAAATAAAAAAATAACGTTATTGACAATTTACTTGGTAAATATTATCGTTATAAACCAGATATCCACGTAGATCCCAATAACACAATTTAAAACTTATACCTATAATGTAGGTATTAGTTTAAAACTTAAAAACTATTTATTATTACATTATATCTTATTTATTTTTAAAAGAAGTATTTTCGTACATTTACACTACTTTTGAGCCTCGTGGCAAGCACAATGTTTATTGTTGCAAATCGCCCTGCAATAGCATTAGTACTCCCGAGAGCCAGTCACATAACTTACTATACTCTGGCTTATGAGAGAACAACTAGCTTTATGAATATAGGCTGTCGGTTTACCTCAAGTTAAAAGTTAACTCGTTTAGTCATTCAGTCACAGACAAACAGTTTAATCACAATCCATCCCCTGCGAGATTATTAGATAGATATGCGAGATTAATCTCGTTATTTTTATCGACATTTCCCATTGCATACGTGGTTCACTAAAAAAATCACGAAAATACCCACATTTTTTGGCAAATAACGTTATAATATAATATTAAAATTTAACGTCATTATTTATCGTAGCATACATACATTTATCAAAATATGTGAAGGTTGATTAAGATAATATGAGTTTATATTATTTAGATTGGACTTATTATTTCAGAGTGATTATTTGCTTCAGTTTAATCCAATTACAAAAAAAGAAGCATTTTCCAGCAATATAAACGTCACTAAGTTTTTAAATACTAAATTTGTTATGTAAATATTAAACGGCTATATAAAATGAAATAATAATAAAGTCGGTATTATAAAATTAAGCAATAATAAATAAATGTTTTGCTTATGTTTTTATATTTTTATAATAAAAAAATGCATATATTTATGTTTTTCTGTGCTATAAATCCCAAACCCTGATTATGTGAATTCCAAATTCGATGAAAGCTTAAAAATAATCACATGGGAGCTAATGATTTTCATTAGGATAAGATAATTTATGTTTATAATCATTTTTGTAAACATCGCCTGGAATAGACTATTTTTTTTTTAAATTATAAATCCGACTGAATGTATTTTACGATTGGACATTTAGACGACATTTTTAACACCGTTTTGCCTCGAGTCACGTCAGTCTAATATACATGTATATTTGTTGGCTCGTTATGTAGAATAGGAAACGCATACGATACGTTTCAACGTAATAAGAAAACTTTCATCGATATAATTTACTTGACAAATTACTACGGTTCACAATTTTAGAACATAACGAAAAATATTTTTAAGTTTTAACAATGACTGACAATGACTGTATGACTAAAGCTCAAAAAACAAATTTAATACATATATAATAATAAAAGTAACCTAAAAACAATGTAAAAATATCTGGTCGAGCCCAGTATATTCTGACATGATCACAATAATGATCCGAAAACAAAGATAAATTAAGGTAATCGAAAAATGGTTCGGGTCGAAATTTGAAACTAGGTTGTCAATTTGGCTTATTACTATAATGGTGTTATTTTATTTTAGTTTTTTAAACTTGAAACATTTTTAACAAACTTGTAAGTAAAACTGTTGAAATCTATTATTCATAAATAAATATATAATATTATAATATAATAATAATAACAAATACCTAATACTTAAGATTAAAAGCATTTTTTTTTAAAATCATATAGTGTACATTAAAGTATTAAAGAATTATACGGCAATACAAACAAGGCCGTAACTGGAAAATAATTTCCAGGGAAGGTTTAAGCAAAAAAATTGTGTTCTAATTTTATTATAATATTGTAGTGATTGAAATAATTATTTTACTACTACATAAAAAACACAAAAACATTTCAGGGAGGGGTTGAACCCTTAAAACCCCCCTCAGGTACGACCTTGAATACAAAGTCATAATCTAAGTCTCTATAAGTTGATTAATGTTGTTCTTTAAATTTCTATGCAATCAACAAAATATTTTTCATCCAAAAAAATAGATTTGAAATTTAAAAAAAAAATGAATAACTACTAATAAACATTTATTTTATTTTATTAAGTTGACGAAAAATATACACGTCAGCGAATCGTGGTCTTGAGCGGATTTTGTATGAAAATAAATAAATAATATTATCTAATAAAACGAAGAACACTAATATTTATTCTAGAAAAACGATCAACGACACACACTAAAATGTTAAATGGTGTTTGCGTTATAACATATATTAATTAATTGTTTAATAGTACCCGATTACATCCGTTTCCGCATGTGAGTTATAGGTATTCCGGTATTCGTCATAATAAGTGATTTATTGGGAATTATTGATAAAGTCATGTACAGACTGAGTTATTCTATGCGTAATATGTATGTACTACATGTATTTCTACTACCTATGCAATTTACTCGATTATTATTTATTACTCACCTCTAATATCTTAACTGACATTTAAATTAGAGATGCTGCACGTCTTTACGTTTGAAATCAATTTTAATTCATTGCGATAAATGAAATTATTGTCAACGCAAATTCGATAACAAAACAAAATTAGTTTAAGATTTTTCAATGTTTGTCTAATAAAAATCTAGAAAAATGAATTGCGAAATATAATATATACATATATAAATATAATAAAATTGTTCATTGATTATAATAATATATAGTGTACTATAAATGCTTTGTACAATATTGAAATAAATATAATAACTGTTTTATATAATAGGTAAATATATATATATTTTAAACACAATTTTGATGTTAAACATTATTTGGGGTAATCTGAAAAACTTCAAACACCATCGATTTTTATACATCGAGTTTGCTATGCTAAAATTAATATTTATGGAATATTATATATAGGCATATAATATATATCTGTCAAAGCCTTGTTAGAACTAAAAACGATAGTGGGTAGGTAGCTATTAATATATATAGGTTATCAAAAATATTTGATCCTACATTTATTTTCGATTATATATACGATCTACCTGTCTTTTTAAACATTACGTGCAATACACCAATAAAGTTAGGAAAAGAGAAAATGTTTAGTAATTTTAATACGGTGAGCTTGCAGTGAAAAAATCGATGAAATTCGGAGTTGCGTAAAATAATTGCAAAAGTATTTTAAGTTCCATAACAGTTTTCAAATGCCAATAGTGAACAAGACCGAGAGCATAGTAGTGAATAAAAAAAAAACCTACGAAAAGTCATTATAGCGGGACCCAAACTGTATGTAAACCTCGTTTTATTTTGTTCTTATGAAACGACAATGAAAAAAAAGCGGGCAAGTGGGTACCGCTCTGCTGTACATTAGGTGCCGTGTGTATCACTATTATATATTATAGGAGGGTTAAATTTGAATCCAATGATAATTATCATTGTATACGAAAAACGATTCTGAACGAAGATGATTTGTCAGCCTAGGATATAATTTTCAGTGGTTGGTGAAAAAGGTGGTTTATGTTTTAATGGCCTGAATACATCAAAATTTAAGTTTTTTTTATAATTATTATTAGCTAAACTTATGGAAAATCTTGTAATAAATTTTCAACTCTTAGCTAATTATACAAAAATTTGTATAAATTATACCTACAAAATAATTTGCAAATATTCATGGTTTTGACAAATTTTCGTCAATATTTGAACTTCAAATGCTAATAAAAAAAAATTGTGACTTTGTATTCTTATAATTTTTTAATTACTATAAGAAGAACTTATGAGAAACTTTGTATTAAACTTTGGGCCAAAAAAATTTTATCAACACTTCAGGTCAGAAAATTTGAAAATTAAATCATGCAAAGAAAATGCCAATCATAATAACTGGTAAAATTTTCATATATCTACGACTTAAATTTTTTGAATAATAACAAATATTTAAAATCGTTTGGGATAAATCGTTATCGTTACGCTATTTCGTAAAAATTTTAAATTCAAACGCACTTAAAATTTTTCCTATAA
>VUJU01004048.1:0-14629 GCA_009835225.1 Aphis craccivora | reverse complement strand
ACATATAACGAATTTTTTCAAATTTCTGATTTTTGAAATTTTTTTAGTCGCAATATTATACTCAAGGACCATGTTTTCAAGTAATTAAATTTATGCACCGTGTCTATTTCAAATTCATTTAGTCTGAAAATAAAGCCAATCACCGTTTTTGTATTATAAATTGTTAATCCATATGGTATTATTGACAATTACAATGTGTCTAAAGTGTATAATTCAAAGGAAAATATATCGAGAACCGTGACAACGAGTATGGAAGTTATGGGGACTATGTCGATAATCGAGTAAGAACAATATCTATATCTATGTTTAATCGTCCGTTATTTTTTCAATATTTTAGTTTTCAAGCGAGAAATGAGAACCATTAATTTTTGATACATTATGTAGGTATCTACATGTATCTTGCTTAGAAATTAAAATTTCAAAAAAACGTCAATACTTAATTCTAAAGCACAGATAATTTTCTTTAATTTTAGTTTTAAAATAGGTTGATTTACTCAAATATCCAAGCTAACAAGAGAAATTGTTTCTACTGAATTAAAATTCGACATGTTTTACGTTTGTAAGATGTACTTTTATAATTAAATACTTCGTTTATTTTCTAGTTATTTACGTAAGGCTATCCTATCTATTTTTAAGGAAAATAAATTGAACTTAGTATAAACGATTTAATAACTCATAATTGACTTCTCGTTTATATTTTGATTCGTATACACAAACATTTTCAAAGAAATTATCTGGTTAATAATAAAGGTAGATATTTGTAAATGGTTGTTTCACATTTGAAAAAAAAAATGAAATTCGTATCGCCATAGGACACTATCCTTAAACGTATTCAAGCCTGAATAATTGAAAATACGATTCTTATAATATAAGTAACTATATATTATACTCAAAAGTTAAAAGAATCAGAATTTGAGTAAATTCATTATTAAAGTGAAAAAAAATGAGGGTGATCATGTTTGGCGAATCACTGCGTGTACATAATATATTATGGTTGTAGATTATTCTTGTTCGTTTGACGATGACGGCGGCGGTGGCGGTGATAACAATATATAAAACGACTTATTATTATTATAATAGTATATGTAATATTGTATTGTGATTATGATAATGCGCCCACTGTGCCGCAGGTGGTGGTCGTGCGCCCGTGCCTGAGGTTCGTACCAGTTCTGTTTTCCTGTATATTGTTATATGATACACGACGACATAATCGACATAATCGCATGCGACGAGTGCTTATTATTATGCCACGCCACTGCGGCAGGGCTTTTGCCGGACGAAACGCCGAGATCGAACGACCGTGGGACCCGTTTATCCGGCGGCGCCGGTCATCCCGTCATAATAGTACAATAATAGAATAATATATTGTTACTATAATATACAACACAAAGCGTATGGTTTTAAACTGCGGGTGTAGTGTGAGAAACGATGGATTATGGTGTATGGTCTACTGCATGTATTGTGCATCTAGCCAATAATATTATATTTAAATATATTTGGAAAAATCAAAGTGTCCCCATCATTCCGTTAAATATTATATAATATTGTTCATCGTATTATTATGTTAGAGGAAAGAATTACACCCATATTAATATAATGGAAAAAAAAACAAAAATTAAAATAGCAAGTTCTCATCGTACAATACGCACAACATAAGGAAAAAAAATGTAGCATTATCACATTATTTTATGTTTTAAAAATATATTGTGCACAATTTTATTTGACAAGTGTTTTTATTTTAAATTTTTCGTTTCTTTCGCTCAGAATTTTTTTCGTGTATCTACTACGATTGATTATTTTATTTATTTTATTAAAACCCACTATACCAAAGAAACAAGCTTTCTGATTTGTATAACTTATTTAAGTTAATTTTAAAAGAACGGCATAGCAGTCAGCTGCTGTTTACAAAGTACTTCAAAGAAAATAATGTTTTTTTTTTAGAGAGAAAATATTTACCAAAACAATATAATATATATTCTTTTTACATTTTCTACAGTATTGATAGAAGAAAATATAATTATTTTTATTTTTATTTTATTTTTTGAGAAGTTAAACTTTCGAGAGCGGTTAACTCTCTTCCAACTCCTCTCCTCATTTATTTCTACCGGTGATAAGACGGTGTATACGATATAATTGGATAAATAATTAGAAAACGAAAAAAATCGAGTATATGAGCACGAAAGCTTATTAAAATACATTCGAGTAAATGAGAAAATTTCACCTGCAACAATAGAAGCTTGTAAAAAAAGGCACCATTTGAAAATTAACAATGGACAAGCTAAATTAAATATTTTGCTGACTGTGAAATTATCGTTGACGTACAGCGTATGTTAAGGACTCGAGAAGTAAAAAAAAAAGAAAAGAAAATATTGAAAGAAATACTTGTATTAATGGATAATAATTAATAGCTATATAATAGTTATAGTTAAAATGTTTATTTATCTGCAGTGACGAATTTTAGCTATACGTCTTTGTTTTCACTACATGCGTACAATATCTACCTTATATACATTATAATATTATAATGGGATATAGAATTTTGGTTATTTTCTGTTTTGTACGGTCCGTGGGTCGGACCGAACACGGGATTGAGAAATATTTATAGGGCGAGCTGGCTGACGGAGCTTTTTGTAACGAAAAAAAAAGCAATTATTCGGACCACGCCGGTTATCCAAAACGAAACATATTTGGGCTAAAATAGATAGGAGGTAGGTTAATATTCAAAATATTATTATCATATCTCGGTCGGTCAGGATTAGATTTCATTATAATACCTATTCGATTGAAACAATTTGTGACCTTCCAAATGTACTAAACTTGGACCTTATATTATCCTTCAAATGCAATACATTGAGTCTAATAAATTCTCAGACATCAGTTATGTCTATCGTCTATTCCAGCTATTTATATGTGTAACATAACATTTCCCATTATTATTGTATTAAATATGTATTAGTTATTATTACCATGAACATATATACTGTTATTACATACACCAATTATTTCGTTATATATTTAAAAGATGAGTTATTTCAATTTAAGTTTCTGACGTTTAAAGTGTAGGTATAATATTTTCTAATGTCTATTACCTATTATTTATAATGATTTTATCTATACGTATAAAGTATTGATCTTTGTATGAACTATGTTTTAATATTCAAAAATCAGAAAATACCATTAAAATATTAAGTCTAAATTATTTTTCCCGTTGCACCGATCCAGCAAAATTCTACAGTGATTAGCGATTGCCGAAAACTTATATCTTGTTATACTGTTATTCGTGGTATTTTGTCAGAGAAACAATATACCTATTATCGGAAAATCTAAAAACTATTAATATTAATCATTAGAACGGGCTTATTAACGGACATACGTGAATTAAAAACCAAAAATCGTTTTTTACATTTTTCATTGACCTTGCTAGAGTAAACCCATGCATCGTGTACGGGTTGTCTGTATGATATTAAAATTTGTTCGTGTAGTAATTTGAGGACTAAATGCTCGGGCACTAATATAATATTGTACTAATTTCGAATATTATAATATTCTATACACAAGATTTAATTTTCATTTTAATCCCGAACCTCGTGATTGTGATGGGAAATATAATGTTTATAGGTTAAGCTCGTCCTCGATTATACCTTAAGGCCGCGACGTGTTATTCGGGAGACCAAACGAATTATTGTTAACCATAGCGCGTGTAATTATTAATACCCGTCACGTAATCGTTTTCTTCCGTACGGGCTGCAGAGACAATAATTCCCATTCATTTATAATATAATCGGATGATTGCATGATCAACAATGCATCTTTTCATGTAAAGTTCGTTTTATAATTTTTCTGGGTCGCACAAAAGCGACAGTGATGACGACTTGACGAGTTTAAATAAGGTTTTCCGTGACCATTATAATAATATGGATAGGTATTCATTTATTGTGGCATTACAACACACTCGGACAGGTACATTTTTACCTGAAATGTGTAAGATATATTTTTGTATAGTATTCAACCTTTAGCTATCGTATATACAGGATAATTCATTAGGCATAATCAACACAGTTTTAAAAAAATAAACAATGAATTTAGTAAAATTTTGATTTATGGAATTTTCAAATACCTATACTTGAACGTTGGACCGTATTTTAAAATTCTTGCACGTATATCCTATGGCGATATAAACTTCTGTTTTTCAAATTAGAATTCTTATTTTTTATCTAACACTTTTTTTTTATTCTTGTTTACTAAAAATCAGATTTGTACCGATATTTATAGATTCTGTAAAATTGCTTAAAAAAAAAAAATAATAAATAATAGATTTAGTATCGGGTCTAATATTTATTATACTATATTATGAAATGTTTACATTATTTTACATTATTACAATATTAGTTACTACAATTATTAAATTACTGTGATCTTTTTTCCAAACTCATGGTTTTATTATTCTTAGTACACAAAGTTAAATAACTCAAAACTATTTTTTCATTTTGTTGGGCTTGAGTTTTTAGAAAAATTAAGATTAAAGAATCTTTAGAAGAAAAATGGTATGGTTATTTAAAAAATAGAAGTTTGTATTTCCACTGAAAACTTTTTTAGTTATACAAAGAATCTCAAGAATTTAAAATTATTCATTATTAATATATTTAAGTATATTAAAAAATTCCAAAAATCAGATTTTGAATTACTGCGTTATTAAAAAACAAAGGGTGAACATGTTTTATTATTTCACAGTTGTCACGGATATAATTTGGATTAAGGTTGTTGAATTATTATTAGAACTTAGAAAGATGATTTATTAAAAGTTTGAATCTATCGTAGATAATATCAATTATATATTATTATGATAAATATATATACACACTTTATGGACAATCAATAATACTGAAGTAATAAAAAATATTGAAATATATAATATATCAGCATATACATTTTACACATAATACATTTTGTTTTTTTAAGGTGGGAATGCTTAATAAACTCATACCTACATTTAAGTCAAAATGGTTATGAAAACTAAAAAAAAAAATTGCGTATATTTTTCGATAAATACGTTTTATAAGTTAGATAAATATCTCTTTAAATATTTTGAGAGTAATCTTTCGTTTTGATTTAGTTTCTTACAATCGGTAGGTAATAGGTATACTCGAATTTTTATACGAAACTATTAATAGCCGCATAAAATAATATATATATAATATCAATAATTAATTATTGAATATACATCCGTGAAACGGATCACACTACGATCATGATTCATGGGATATTATAGAAAATGCATAGAAAGTATGTGATTAAAAATAAAATAGTAAATAAATTGAATATTATAATGATCTACGCAGTAAATTTATTGTTAATCATGAAGTTACACCACAGTGTTGTTAAAGTGAAAGAATAATTTGTTTTCTATGCAATTTAAATTATAATTCATTTTAAAATAAACGAATAACAATTTACTCAATAACTGTAATTCCTATTAATAAAAATATGAATTCTGTAATAGCATTATAATGATCAATAGAATATTTTTAAGTAAAAAATCGAGATGCATAAAGTTGTACATAAAGTTAAAAATGTAAGGTATGTACCTACCAACCTACCTAATCTATTTTGATATTACACATTATAATATACCTAATGATAAAATACCTGATGTTTTATTCCCAACTACAAATTATTAATAACAGAACTGAAATAGGTATTTAAAACGTAAAACGTACACATTTATATAACTAAAAATAATAATTTTACTAAACAGAATATTACCCACCATCATAAATGCATTATGATTTGCAAGTTTGATGTAAATCTCTTAACTTATGCGTTTAAAATATTGAATATCCTACCCATAATTATGAGCTTGATTATCGGAATTTAAGGTAATTTTTTTATTAGTAATTTTGTAGGTAGTCATCACTCATCTTAACTTGTCATTTCAATATGATATCAGGATAATCAACTTTTCAGTCATACTAAATTACTAAATAATATACTGATTTGAACTTTTGTCAATTCCAATATTTGTATGTAGGTAATCGGAAGGTTAAGCAAATTATATTCGTGCAATAATTTCATTTCAATTCGATACAATTATTAATGATAAACATATTTTTTACCGTGCTTATTAATGATTACAGTCGGCCCATGTCTATAATTCGTCATTATTACCATTATTTGTGTACAACTTACACCAATTGATTTGCCTTGTATAATAATATAAGAAATAATATTATTATATTATTACTCATGATATATTATATTTATTTTTATTCGCCTACATTAGGTAAGTTTATAATTTTTGAGATTGGTAACATTTTGACTTGTTCAGTTGCTCCTATAAATAAATACAAAACAAGAAATAAAACAATTTTCTTTAAATAGGGAGGATCTCTTGGTTATTTTTAGGTTTTTTTATATTATAGTGTCCTCATTTTTTTTTATTACACTTTTTGTTGAAGTTACTGTTTTTTTTTTTGTAACTGTTATCAATTATTTACTTTTACAACTCGGTACTGCGGAGTGAAGTTGTATAAGATTGCCATTCCCGTTATCTTTATACTGTACAATTTAACACCATAGTGTTGTAAATTGTAATAAGTTCAATGTTTTGAAAACTCGCAAAAGCTCAAAAGATGTATTTTTAGTATTAAAGATTATTAAGATTATTTTTTTATTTTATCAATTTGAAATAGCTTTGTGATTATAAATATATAAAATTGCATACTTGTTACCTGCACAAATTATCAATATATATTGTTGGTTATTTTGTCAATATATATTATTATATTATGATAGGTATAGTACAATACAATTGTACAAACAGATATAATTGTATTTAACGTGTACAAGTATAATATATATAATTTTATAATAATTACTCTGATAATTAGTTTAGTATTTAATTTCATGACTTATCGATGTTTGAGTATTTGATTTATATAACGGTATAAATAAGTTAAATAATTTACTGCAAAAGACAATATATTTTAAGAAATTATATAATTTAACCAGGTAGGTATATTAAATATATATATTATATATATATATATTTATTATATATTCCTACCCATGTTGTAAATAATAACAAAGGATCAACGTAATTGTGGGTATTCTGACTGCAGATTCCACGATCTATTTCAAGTACTATGAAAACAACGAATTTTCGTGTTGAGTAAATTTATGGTGATCGTACAAGTTGTGATCCAACCTAATAAGATGTTAATGTAAAGAGGAGAACGGTATAAACAATATATAGGTAATAGTTTGTAATCACGACGATATTGAGAACTTAGCAGAAAATTATTGTATATAAGATTAAAATTTAATATGAATACAATTTATAATACTTCAATGTTATACAATGTTTCACGAATAACAAAAGAAAAAAAAATATAATACAATTTTATAAATTTACTTGTGATTTGATTATAGTTTTCAAAAATATTTTTTTTAAATGAAGATTTTCTTTATATATGTACATTATATACATGTAATATGTAATATGTGTATATATACTTCTATTATGTTTAATTGTGATTGTTCCGTGATTTTATCATTTAAATGATCCAAATTCTTTTACAAATATGTTAAAAAGTTGTATTTATTAGTTATTACTATAGTTGAACTTTAAATTCTAGATATTGTTTTAATGTATGCTTTACATGTTAATGGAGTCACACTTTTAATAAGCCTAAAATATTAAGTAATTTGGTTTAATTGACAATAATTTATTTTATCTCTACTTTATCTTAACTTACAAATTACTATAGTCTATAGTTGTTATACTTCATAAACAACAGATTAATTATAAGTTATACGTGTTTTATGTAGCCTATATAAGTAATAAGTTGCCAAGCTTATGCAATGAAGACAAATTTATTTAGTAGATAATATTAGAGCAGCGTAATTAAAATAGGTAATAATATATAGTCATATTTTAATTTTAGCGAGGGGGTTTACGGGACCTGAAAACACACCCTTTGCATGACGTATAACGTTTCTGCCAACATTTTAATGCATTATTCTGCCAGTTTTCTATTAGACAATTTCGTGTTTTCATTTACATATTTTTATATTTTCGACAATAATATATGTATATATATATTATATACCTATTCATTTCTAACTTTATATATTGAATTTTCATATATTATGTTCATATAAATTGATAAGAATGAAACTGTAGTATAGACAAAATATTTTTTTATATTTCCATAGACATCTTATCGATCACAAAATGTTTTAACGGGGTGATCCATTCAACGTATTCTCAGATTCACTCCTATTAACGTATACTCCTATATACATATATATATATATATAGGTACACATATACCAAGTATATTGACCATATGGCTAAAAGTTTAATTTCCTGTAGTTAGGTGATAACTTAATAATTTTATAACATTTAAATTATTTTAATTATACACTTATGTATATGAAAATACAATATTTTTTTTTTTGGTACTTGCCAAATAATTCAATTGGATATCGAGTTCAACATGTTGAATTATTTTAAACTGAATATTTAAGTTTTAGTAATGAATAATAATACTAATAATAATAATATATAGTATATACTATTAAAATAAATTATAATAATTAATATGTGATAACAATGTTCAGTCATTCACAGTAATAAACTATAATAATTATAATATTATAAAAATACATATACATATATAATATATAAATAATGGATTGATAAAATAAAAAAACTAAAAAAGTTGTAATAGTTAATCCAAATGTCAATTCTTTGATGGCCTTAACCATTCTATTATATATATTCTTTAATAAATTAACTGACTATTGAATCATATATTATATTTATTTTTAAGGTTTTCTATATTGTAGTTTTATTTTTTCATTAATACTTTTTTTATTTTGTCTAACCAGAGTTCATTTCTCTAAAAATACATCTTCGTTATCTTCATTACTTGAAAATTTAAAACGGACAAACCACTTAAATAACTTGAATCGTAACCTTAGGTCATCAAACGTTCAAACCTTTCCATTTTGATGTAGATTTTCGCTATTTATATGGATAGTGCTACATATTACATGTACTAAATCGTTCGAAAAAAAAAATATTAAGTATGGTTTTGTATTTTTGTGTAACGTACTAGATCACTTGATAAATTTTAATAATTTTTGAAAAATATATAAACATAATTATTAATATAAATTATAATACTTTTTACCTGTGTCATACATAAAAAACGGCTATTTAATATCTTATATAGCTATTTATATATACAGATGTAAAGTTACTGTTGCAGTAGAATGGTAAATAAATACGCATAATTATCAAAAATTTCAGAGGTAAATAATTACTTAATGATAATTTTACATGATTATGTAACTAATCAAGTTTTTTTTATAAAATAGTAACAAATATTTACAATTTTATGAATATTGTATTTTACTATAATATACTTACCAATTTTTTACTAAATTATTATTATATGCCACATAAATAGGTACACGATAAAATGCAATACTCTATTTCGCTGTATAGAACGTGTTTTCTAACACGAAACGTTTACGTGAAATCTATACTGCAAGGAACTTGATATTCAACATGACTAAAATAACAGAATAATATGACGTAGGTACCAACTAAAGTATCCATTTCCCAATCGATAATGGACTAATGACTGTAATATATTAAATATGATATGTGGAGCACTTTTGTAGCGCTGTAAGGTATTTTCGAAAAAAAAATATATAAATATATAACGGAATAAAATCAATATTATATATTATTATAGATAGATCCACATCGTCCTACCTAGAAATTAAAAAGAAAATATACTGTTTATGAATATTTTTAAATTCAAATTTATTTGGCGTGAGTACATTTTAGAATGTTTCGATTTAATATAATATATAAATAAAATAATGTGAAAAAAATTCTGAATAATAATTATTTTGTTCACTTAAAATTAAAAAATAATAAACTTACAATATTACTAACATCATGCTAGTGAAACTTTATGTTAAATCGATGTTGGTAAAAAGGAGTATTTTTGAATATTTTATAAGTCACGTAGACTAAAATCCCATGAAATCGAGTAAAGCGTATAAAGTAGGGTTTTTTTGTCAAATATTTTTCAGCTACATTATAATTATTTTCTTCCAGAAAATTATACGAAAAGGAACTTTTTCAACCGCTAAGACAATATTATAACGTATACTATAGGTACGTATACAGCTTTAGTAGCTATAGAGGTTTCCCAAATAATAAATCAATAAAACAAATTATTCAAAGTTTACTTAATAAAAGTTAAAACACTGTGGGGCTTTTACTTTCTATAAACAACAAATATAATATAATATTTATAATATTATAAATGAACATTTTTAGGATCAAAAGTGTATTCAGAACCTTTTTAATAATTATTAAGTGTACATATTCTATTGAAATTAAACAAATTAATACCCCGAAAATTTTAGAGAAACAGTTTTAACACATTAAAGTATATAAAAATGTTTGATAATATTATAATTGAGTTACTTTAAACTCCTCTATTGTACTTTAACATATAAACAATTTTACTGATATTGTTGACTCAGCCCACGACTTTAATTTTACAGGTATAATAATATGTTATTGGCCTATATGAACGAATTTGAAAAAAAATGACTTCACACATATGACGTTATTACCGAAGTATTATTTTTTAGTGGTTGATCATGAATTTTGTATTATTAAGTGATAAGTAATTATTAAAATAAATACACAATGCAAACTGTGAAATAATTTAACTTTAATATTTTCTTTAATGTACAATGTACAACAGAGAGTGATAGTCTATCCTTAAATTACCCTCCATCTGCAGTATATGACACTATAAATTTTAAGTATTTTACTTTATCTATTCTGAAGTCAAGATGAAAAATAGAGAAATTATTGACCAATGAAATATTTTAAGTAATATAGGTAGGTACTCGTATTGTGTATTTTGTGGCAGACGCTTTTTATTTTGTTTTGTATAAGCTTTGTTACGTATAGATTACATCGTTTTGTGATATAATATGAAAAATATTAAGTTCAAGTATTAATACAATTTTTCGAAAAATATTCAACGAAAATATTGAAAATATGAATAAAATAAAATAAATATACATTAAATGAACAAAAGTGGAAGATAATATTTAGCGTGACAACGTCTTACAAAGTTGTTATAGTGGTAGGCGAAGAAAATGTAATAATATTGCTACAATGTCAAAAACTATAACTCTATTACAAAAAAATAATTAAAGTTATCACAGAAATGCCATTTCAGAATAGGTCACGAAGTTGGTAAACATATAATGTTATCTGAACAAAAAAAAGTTATGACAAGCAATTAAGCATCGTTAATATATTTATTTTTAAGTAATTTTATCAACATTTTCGTTCATTTATATATTTTGTAAGTCTTATCGCTATAAGAGCACTTATTTAAATTATGAAATAAAAATTATTTAAGTATTAAAAACATTGAAATGTTAGTATACAATATTATTTATGGTTTATATTATATGTATAATGTTTGTAATTATAGTATAGACTATAGAGAATACTAGCTGTATTATACTCGACTTCACCCGGGTTAACATTTTTTATTTCTCTATCTTTTTCCATTTTGCTTATTCTAAGCACTGTGACCAAATTAAAATAAAATTATTTTATGATTTTCCACTTTTTAATTCTGTACATATTTTTACCTTTAACACAACAAATTACAGACAAATTTAACTCATAGTTATTACTAAAAAAATTTATTTTGTATTATAATTTTTAAACAAAAACAAAACACAATGTTTAACCGATCTGTACTGTAAACAGTCCTAAGGCTGTGTAAAAAAAGGACAATTAAGTCAAGATTATATACGAGTAATTTGATATTTATAAAAAATGTTAAACAAATAACTAAGATCGGAAGAAATGTTAACCGCATTTGATGCAACTATAGTATCAACCTATTTTTTATCTAGACAAGTGTCAAAACTGATTATTATATGTACATCGTATTAGCAATTAGCTACAACTTCTATATTAACCTTTGTTATTAAAGGTTTAAAAAGGTGTTTTAATTTCTAAAATATTGACTACCTACATTTTATTTCGTAACGTTTACGATTTCAACCACGCTATGTAACACGCGTAATAATACTGAACTATTTACGACGCGTGGCGCAGGTGACATAATAATTTAGAGACACAGAAACTTTTTATAACAATTTAACTTTATTAAAAAGACGTGCGTTTATTTTTATACTTTTAGTGTTCTCAAAAACACTAACCCCACGGAAGTCGTTACGCGATTTAAAAGGTGGATGAAGAGATTAGGTACCTAGTATATTAAGGACGATTTGGTTTTGTTTCCGTTGTATTGAGCACGTGAGCTTAAAACTAGCAGTCTTACTAATAATATACCATTGATATAGAAAAGAAGAAGAGAGGAAAAATTAGAAAAATATTTAATGAATAAAAGTAGCAGTTGACGTGTACATGATTTCAGGAAATCGTTACTTTATTAGATATTACGTGACTATGTGGATATAAGTCATTATATTTATTTCAATTCAATCCAAAAAGCAATATCTTCACAGCATTTATTAAAATTCAGCAGAGATATTTAATTTAAAGAGTTTATGTATGTGAAATAAATTTATAACATATTCAGACATGCTGGTAGGTTTTGCGTGTAATATGTGTTAAATTATTGTACCCACCGCATCACAAAAGTGTTCAGATTTTATTGTTAAAATGCAACTAATTACCTATCCTTTTTTGTTCACGGTAATAATTATTAGTGTCATAATTATTTTAAATAATGTATATCTTGTGTGTATTACCACGTAGTGTACAAAACAATAAAGAGTAATATGAATAATTATTAAGAAAATAGTCTCTACCGATGAAGCAATGTTAAAAATAAATAAATACGAGGTACTTACTGCCGTATATGTATTATTCAAAAATAATATACATATATTATCTGGATTCTTAAATAGAATTCATTGGCGTAACATATTATGTCTTATTGTTATTTGAAAAAACCTACCTTCTGTATTTTCAATAAAAATACATATTTCATAATCAATTCGGGTTTTTGGTGATTATGCTATATTCAATTTTTAAATTTTAAACGTTCAATCAAAAAATACGTTTACAAATACAACAGAGACGTCATAATGTATACTCATTTATTCATGCACCTTATACTTTGGGTTATATTAGGTCTATGTGACTATGTATATATCTAATTTAACTTATCTTTATCATCTTAAATAAGTGTACTTAGAGGCCGGTATTTGTCAATCATTTAAAAAAAAAAACCGTTATTTTATTGTTCTCCGTAGGGAAAACATCACTCATTATAACCATTCTAATGTATTGTACAAACGTAAAAATTGCCATTGTCAACGAAAAAAATGTGTGTTATGCCTCACATGATAAAGATCACGACGGCCACGATTTGAAGAACTCCAATATAAACGATAGCAATTTAGTTTTCAGTCTGCTATAATGTTGCATTAAAGTAATTAAACAATACATGTAGGTATAAAGAGGTAAATAATAGTAATGACAACAATACTATATTTTATATAATATCAGCGGTAATACTTAAACTTCAGAGCGCCCTTTCCTATGTTCATAAGAAATCGAATAAAAATCAATAAAAACGAGAAAACTCCATTAGAGTTAAAAAAAAAAAACTGCTACGATATGGAAAAAGAATCCTTACTCATGTCTTCATTCATTTTTCTTCTTTCTAGTTTACTTTTATAAAAGCTGATTTTTTTTCTATCGAATTCAAAAGGTATATTTTCTCTACTTGTATAATACAATAGGTTTATATAATACTTCGCCCTTTAATCCTATTTAACAGTCAAACATAGGACAGACCCAAACACTAACGATCTTAGTCTAATACAAAATATTTTCAGGCATGAAATTATCAAGAATATCGAATAAGTCCTGAACTTTCTGTAATATTTTTACAAAATAGGTATAGGTTAGACTACTACGATGTTCTACGACTTTACACTACATAAAGTTTGTTAAAGGTTATCATGTAGCGTTAAATTTTATCTTTTTCTTGGGCGACTACCGTTCAAAATTTTTTGACCTAGATAACAATTCTTTGCATTTGTAATCGTAAGTATTGTCGATGCTTATCATAATATTTAGTATAATATTATTATATACTATAACCAGGGTCCGTGTAATTTTGGTTTCAAATATTACTTTTTTAATTATTTAAATGTTTTTCTTTTTATATATTTACTAATTTAAGATAACACAGGTGATGCCGCTGACAAAAAAAAAAAAAAATGTTTTTTTAAGCTATATGTTATGCGCTGTAATAAAAGAATATTATACTCAGCTCGATAAAAAAGCATATAATTGTATAATATAAGTGGTAAACTTTGAAATTTTCAACGGCAAATATTATTTTATTTTTATTTTTTGTTGTTCGGGTTTACAAGGAATAGGGTACCATATTGAGATTGATTTTTATGTTTATTAATTATTTTTATGTTTTTTGAGTGCTTATTTTATTATGACTATAATGAAAATTTGAGTTATTTTAGCACTTATTTCAATGAGTCATCCCAAACCCTGGTTATAATAACA
>VUJU01004047.1:0-21192 GCA_009835225.1 Aphis craccivora | reverse complement strand
TAAAAATAATCCAACATGCACTAAAATCTCTGCTACTAATATAAATAGAAGATTTAAACCGATAAAATTTAATATTTTGTTTTTCCATTTGAATAATTCGTCTACTAATAGCTATTAAATTGCTATTGGCTGAGTATTCTTGTTTTAATATAGTCCATAATAGTGTATTTATAATATATATATATAATATATATGTGCTGTATAATTTGATCTAACCAGAATAAAGTATATACACTATGTATGTACACATATAGGTACGTCATAATATATATATATATATTTATATGCATATGGATAAACCCCCACTTTTACTATTGTTTTAATAAAAAAAATTGTGCTCTATAATTTACCTATATAAGAGATAACCTCGCTGTGGGTTATCGCAGAATGATAAATTGTATCAAACCACTTGCGCTTAATTTAAAGTTTTCTCGTGCTAGTCATTAGTGTATGTTACGTATCCTGAAATACAACAATGATTTTTGTGTTAATTGTAGTAGGATTAATGCTTGCAGCAAATGCAGCGAATGCTGAAGAAATCCACAACTATCGCATGTGCCGAAGTGAGTATTTCATTGATACTTGCATTAGTTATAATTTTATAAACTATACAATTATGTCATTTAAATTTTATTCCACTTTTTTTGTATACATATACCATATAAATTACTGTTTTACTGTTTCTTTTCTTTTTTTTTAGATACTAGATGTGAAGTATACGATGTATTTATTGATCCATGTCCCGAAGCTTTAGACAACAAACCATGTGAATTACCACAAGGCATTAACGCGTCTATCATATTTAAATATAAACCTAGTACGTATAAATATATATTTTTTAAAACCCTATAACACATTAATAAGAAACTCCAAAAAAATTAACATAATATTATGTAGGTAGGTACGCGTAGGAGGTACTTAAGTTAGTAAATACAATAATATTTATATAAAACACCAGGAAACGCTTACGTAGGTATATGGTTGATCACCGAAATCAACACTGCATTCACCATAAACCGTGCATATAATGCAAATAATACATTGAAAGCATATTTACAACAAAAGTAAATGACTCTATAGTCCTATAAATAAGAGAATTAAACAGATCTTCTATTGCAGTGACAAGTGTGTTTATAAATGTTAATTACAATATTTTTAATATTATCTATAGAAAATAAAAACAATAAATAAAACTTCATTGTTTTATCATCAAAATAAACATAAATAAATTAAAATGAAAGTCCAAATTAAAATATCGCACAAGTATTATTATAAAAAAATTTTCTTTAGCTGTCTCTGAGCTCTTTTTATAAACCTAATGACCGATTGTATGTAAAAAATAAGTTACGATTACAAACTCGTAGTATATAAGAATTCTTAGTTTTTATTTATTATTGTAAATACCTATCGCCATAGTATACGACACATATATATATAATTAACTATATTAAAATGCATGGTACTTAGCTTTTAGTTGGATTTTCCATTCAAATCTTTATTTACGGAAATTAATTCCAATTTAAAATATAATACATAGATATACTTAATGAAAATATTTATCCCTGAATAATATATTGAAACTAGTATAATATGATATAGTACTATAGTAGTAATGTAATTTAATAATAATAACAATTTTAATACCTGTATAAAAAAAGAAAAAATTAATACATTTAAGTAATATCTACAAGTCATAATAATTAAATCAATATATTTTAAGTGTTTTTTAAAACTATTTATAATATATTACATGAAAAATTAATTATGTAATTCTTTTTGTATTCTTTAATAGTTCAATCTAATTATTTTTTACGATTCAAAATCCTTTATATCTATTTTATTTAAATACCTTTATCCGACATTTTAAAATCCGAAAATTTAAAAAATTTAAAAATAACATTCTATATTATTTACATTATTTAATAGGTTAACATTTTTAATATAAAATAATATTATATTATAACCACAGTCTAAAATCTAAATTATTTAATTTTTTTATCATGTTATATCACCTAATCTGAATTGATGTCTATCATCCTTCCCGTTCATCGTTAAAATTATTATAAAATAAAATGCTTAAATAAAATTATCAAAAACATTTAAAAATATATGAATGTAATTATTTATCATTTATATATATTTATATTATTATAAAAAGAAATTTGTGGGCAATATGTTCTTAGTTAATCGCAGGACTGATATAATTATACAAATAATTCTACAGATATATATAAATATAGGTTTTATAAATATGAATATTTAATATCAGTTTAATACATTCATATTTATGTGTTTTAACTTTAAAGTTTAAATTATACTTTTATACATAAATATTATAAATTCAGTTACAAATATTTACCAGCTGTATATCTTACTAAATTATAAGCATTCTTAAATTTTCAAACATTTCTATACGCATATTATTATTCGTACTCTTTACATTTACTCGGATAATTTTAAATGACTCAATAATTTGAATTTAGCTATAAGTATACTACACAACTTATAAATAAATTATTGTTTAATCACATATTTTATTTTAAGGACATAATTTATAAAATATGTGTATATTTGAATGATATATCAGTGTATATAGCTATAATATTTTAGATAAAAAAAATGTTTTTCTTTTTCTCTTATCATTTACTCTGGTCATTTGTATGTGCTAATAATATAATTCCTATTCGGCTATTTTCAGTGTATTTATAAAACTAAAAATCTATAAGTAATAATTTTTATAATTCATTACAAAATATAATTATAAAATGTTGGACTAGTGGATACCGTTCAACTATAGCGTAGAGAGGATTATTACTATCATCAAGACGTGATCAATAAGAATTCAACGATCATACTTGTATATGATTGTAAAACTGTAAACTAAAAACGATTGAAGTGGAGACAATCTATCAGTTAGGGACATTATTTATTATGTTAATTTAATTGATCATATTTTATTCATTTACACAATACTCAAAACTATTCAAAAAATTGTATTTTATATATCAGATACTTAATATCATTATTTATTTATTGTATTAACTTATAAATCAATAGACTTAGAATTATGCGGGAATAAATAACTTAAAATAAGTGAAAATATTTTGAAAATTTCTCTGTGTTGTGTATTATAATAATGATATAATGACAACTATTTTAAAGTTCCTACAACGATTAATAATTATTACTGAATTATAACAATAAATAAAAACTAAAATAATTTAAATATCAAAGTTTAAAATTGAAATGTATATATTATACAAAATGTGCTTAAGAATTTTCGATATTTTTTACCAACGTTACCTAATAATAATTGATGGAAAACTTTGTATTAAAATATTGGCAAATATTTTTACTTAAAAATAAAAATATTATCATTAACAAAACGAAAAAAAAAATTAAAAAGAAATTTCAATTTAAAATACCATTAGCATTTTAAGTCTAGCTCATGCTAATACTCTTTTAATATTTTATGAAAATGTTACTGATTTTATCAAAAATAAGGCTTTGCGCTAAAGGTCCAGTTTTTCCTTAACTTTATTTCTTCTTGTTAGTTTAAAAAGTACTTAGAATTTTTTACTCCACTCCCCCAAAAAATGATAGTGAAATAAAATACCAATTACTTCCAATTTTCTACTAGAAACTACACTTAAAATTGAAGCTTACAAAAAATTTTAAAAAAAAAATACACATTTATTATAGAATCAATGCTCCAATCAGAATCTAAAATCATATTCTTTAATTTTTAAATATATCTAATTATGATATATGATCTAACTATAATCATGCATAAATTTGTTGTTTACAAAAATGAAAAATAATTAGGCTATTTTTTTTTTTTTTTTTTTTGAAAAACCGCTTTAACTCTAAACTACATTAAGGTTATCGATATCTCATGTTGATATAAAACAAGAAGTTTAATAATTTAATGGAATATTTAATTGAACAAATTAAGAGTTGAGTGTATTATAACAATGAAGACTAACATTTAAACATAAAAAATTGCACTATAAAACCATAAGTGGCTATTATTTAGCTAATTATGAATTATAAATCAAGACATAGGGCAAATAACTTAAATCTTTTCATTTATTTATTATGTTAAAATTTAGTTATAGAATTGTTATTAAATTGTTTCGATATCTTCAAATATCTAAAAATTAACTCTAAATCACTTTTTAACCTAACCACTTAGAACCTAAAAACTTTATAGGAAATTAAGTATTATAAAATGTCGTTAGTTTTTAATTATTAACAGTTAATATATAGGTACTTGAATTCAATTTATTAACAATTAACAGTTGTTGAGTCGATCATCTCGAAAGGGTTTATACCGAAATCACAAATTGATCAGTTATTAAACATACATTCACTGATTAGATAGTTATTGAAATTTTAAATAGTTCTCAATGGATTTTAATTGACATTTAAACAAATATAACTAATTAATTAATATCTTGAATATTAAACAATTAAAGTGATATTGTTTTTTATCCAAATTCATCTTCAAGTATTTTGAGTTACTGCTGATAGAATAAAATCTAGCATTAGGTAAAGTCACTCAGCGTCTCTGTTGTATAATCGATTTCGAGCGTTTAGGAAGTTCGTAATTTAATACAAACTTAAAACTTAAATTTGTTTTCAATATTAATCATTGCATACAAAAAATTATATTCTGATCAGAAACAGTGTAACAATATAATCTATTTTTGAGTCATATTTCTTTCTATAGTAGGCGTAATATCTACAGAACTAAATTATGTATAAAATATTATAATATTATATCATGTATCATTATATGTAGTGTAGGTATATTATGTTCATTAACTTCGTATGTATACGTCAATACTCAATACCAATGTAAAGTAGAACAGTATAACTATATTTGTAGTAGGAATAATAGTTTTAAATTTAGCCCAAATATTTTTGAGATTTCAATGTATATAAGAAATACTAAATAGTAATGTATATAATAGTAAAAGATTTTAAGTATGTACGATTTATAGATTTTGAATAATAACAATATAACTAAAGTTTTATAGTTCAAAAAAAAAAATTGTTATTTTTTAACTTCACTGTCAATCACAAAGTATTCTGCGTACCTATAAATCATAAATGTTCGATATTTCAAATTTTAAAATACACAAGAATAACTTCCTTATGAAAAACCTTCCCTCACATTTTCAAGTATACTAAAATATTTATAAAGATACTACCTCTATCTCACAACTATATAGATCAATATAATTTATTTAATACATTTTACGTATATTACAACTTATTATTGTGAATATTGAAAGATATTAATTATTATTTAGTAAACTCTTTATATCAACATATAATAAAATCTATTCGATAATTCGATATATTTAATCTATATTCTACATAGATATATGCTCATACAAACTTTATATTGTTAATTTAGTATCTGGTTATAAATATAAAAAAAGTCTCAATATTTTTCATTTAATAAACTGAAAAACTGTTAGTGAACAGTTTTCGATAAAAATTATAAATTGATTTCTTGTAACTCATATAGAGTTGCTCACTCACATATAATTTTTTCTATATTAAGGGTTGCCATTAGTTACATATGAAAAAACACTTATATAATTGTCTGTATTATATTATACCTATTTAATATATACATATATATATATATATATGTAAAATTGAGTAACAGCTATTATATTATATAAGAGATAATACGTATAATTGAGTTTTATACCTATACACTAAAAAAGTCCTTGATGATTTTGACTAACAGTCATTAAAAATATTTCAACAACAGAAAAACGGATACTATAGATACATTTGGATTATTATAGTTAGTCAGCTAATATACAAATATTATTGGTCGAAAAAATCTCGGGTTGTATCTATTAACACAAAAGAAGATCCACAGTTGTTGACCATTTGACATCGAATTACACACAAATATAATTTGGGATCTTGGACAAAAGTGTTAGTATAGAAGCCACGCATAATAACTACATTATATATAAAAGACTAAGTGTATATTGTGTATGACTGAGACATAAAGAATCAAATAATACTCGACCAATTTTGACGATTCAATGAAAGTTTAAATATTAGATTAAGCCAGTTTTTGGGACGGCTAACCCACTATTAATAATATTAAAACCATAATCTCATATTCATTTATTTCTACTTATAATAGTTGGTAACACGTAAGAAAAAACTCACTTTTATTACTACCCGTGGCAGGTGGATCGATCTTCTCGGTTTCATTTATCTGAGAACAACGCGTAATTATATATTATAAATCATTCTAATTATTTACTTAATTGAAATAATTGAATAATATTAATTAATTGAAGATAAATAAATTATATTTTACATAATGTAAACAAATAAACAATATTAATACGTCGTTCATATATATTGATAACAGATTAGAAAAATAAGGCTATAGAAAGTCTCAATATTTTTTATTACAATAGCATAGAATTTGATAATAATATTATGTTTCAATAAAATAGAGACATATATAGGTATACTGCAACACAAATTACCTACACAAAATTAATAACCGAAAAATTACCTTTATGAATACAACTTTTTCTCACATAATATATTCTAATAAACACATTAAAATACAATCAATAAACTCATAGGTACTACATTAATAGAATTGAACAAATGGAATTTAAGAATTCAAAGATGTGCAAAATCTAAAATACCATTATAATAGCATCAATGCAAACAACTAAATAAAATTGTCGACATACATTTTGAGTAGGATTTGAATCATAAGAAAATATTTACAAAGCTGCAATAGAAATGATTTTACCTAATTATAAAACTATTATTTGGAAAAAGTTTCTCAAAAAAATTATATTATCCATAATTAAAATATAATATGACTTATTATTGTTGTCTATAATAAACAGTGTTCATAAGAAGAAAAAACGCTGAAAATATATACTGACACAGTTTTCATTGAATAGCCATTTGAATAGGAAACATACTTATAGATATAATAGAACACGGTTGTATAATGATACATACATCCGCCGACATTCCTCGTCTGCAACATATATCCCCGGATGCAAATAAAAATTCTACAAGGAATTTGGATGCTTAATCGAGTTTGTTGTCTGTTAGATTTATTTAAAACTTGTTAGGTATCTATAATTACCTATTATTATTACCAAATAAACTATTACAAATTTACCATTTAAACAATTATATAATCCAAATTCCAATAATTTAAATAGTTAAATAGTACTTATAAAATATTATAATTCAAATTTACATTGAGCTTTTATAATAATAAATTTTAGTGATTAGAATGTGATTTATCGATTGTTAAAACTATTCTAAAAAATATAGTTTGATATGAATCCTAAAATGAAAATGTAATGAAACCGTTTATATAAAATCAATATTATCTGAATTAGTTATGAGTTGTATACAATATATAGCATGCGCACCTTTATTTTAAATACTGGTAGTATAGAGATTTGTAAGAATATTTCGACATGAACGTGGACGTAGTGAAAATGATGGGATTTTTTGAATTTCACTCGCCACAAACATATATATTATGTTTAACTTGTCAGTTATTAGAGTAAAAGTAAATATGAAGTAATTATTTCTTTTGCATTTTAAACAAATTAGTTAATAATAAATATATTATTGTTATTATTTGGTATATTATTAATTATTAGTTTATTACCAAAGTACTAATGTTATTGACTTAGACTTCCATAAGATTTATTTCTCAAAGTCCACTAAATTTATATATTCAAGTGAAATTTTCAACAGAAAAAAAAATAATACATTTTAAATTAAGAGAATAATTAAATTAAGTTTTAATTATTTTACTACATTTAAAAAAATAAAGATAGTAAGTAACAAAATTTACAGTAGGTATCTACTCAAAAAATGGCATTTTATTTTTAATTAGATATTTTCTATATTTTATTCAATTTCATTTCATATAATTATATAATTTGTAAATACTTATAATAAAAATGTAATTCATATGAATAATAATTGTAATGAGTATACCTAGTATTAATCTAAATTAATTAAAAATACATCGTTCAAGTTACCTGAGTAGTAAACTTAATAGTTAATACCTAATATAATTGAACCTAATAATGATGCAATAAAAACTTAAAATTTATTTTAGCTATTTTCGTGTTTTAGATAAAATTAATTTGTACATCAATGTAATACCGATTTGAAACATTTTAAATTATTATACTCTGAACACTCCCAATAGTTGTTAACCCATATGGCCATATTTTATTAAATTTGTAACTTATAACCCGTTTATAAAATTCAATCTACTATTATACATTTTGGGATGATAAGATTTTTTGACATTTAAATATTTTTTAATTAATTTTAGAATTTGGTTCGGAAACACCACAAACAAGACTATACGCTGAAACTCTTTTAATGGACCTGCCATTTATGGACATGGACCCTAACGCATGCTTATACACAGCTTGTCCCATGTTGATGAACGTCGAACAGAATTGGCTGTACAATTTATTCATATCCACAGACTATCCTAAGAATAGTTACACAGTAAAATTGAAGTTCTGGGACAACGGACCTAAAGCCGATAGGAAAGACGAATGCTGCTTTAAATTCGACATGAAGATTGTTTAAAGGAAATGGAAAATATTTACAACTATATATTATTATATTATCGTCTATAATAGAATATAATATAAATACTGTTATCATTACCATTATTATTACTATTCATTATACAATTTAATAACATATATTATATTTTAACATAAAACATATATGTGTCTATGAGATATTTTCTACACGGTTACACGTGTACTTAATAATCATCATATTATAATAGTAATAAAAATTATGTATTAAAATGTCATTGTAATTTTTATTTAATGTTATACACACAATTTTTTTTTTTTTTTTGGTGAGTAATTACAAAACAAAAATGAAACGTCCGTCTGTTTAGGGACCATAAAATACATCTCTCCGCTCTCAAACACTCAAACACATACATACTTACACACAAACTCATAAATAAAAATGAATTGCGTCTGCGATATGACATAGTGGCGACAAACTGTTAGGTTGAGAATAATACTACTACTAATAATAATAATTACCTTTTGAACAATTGATTTTTAACGGTCCGGAAAGAGAAAAGTTTAATGATCCTTTGAGAGACGCACTAGGTGTCCAAAACCGAATAATAACAACGATTAATTAAAATATGCTGACGAATGCCGTACGCACATTTGGGTCGTTGTATATAAGGTGAAGTTATCTTACGGAAACGATCACATGTTTTTGCGCTGTAGATGGTTGAGCACCGAAGCTCTAAACATGATACGTATCAATAAATTTACCCTGGTATTGGTGGTGGTGTGTTCGTGTTACGTGACCAGTATCAAGCTGGACGAGCTCAAGAACGATAAAAGTAAGTACAGTACAGAAACCCGGAAGTAAACCGTTTATCGTTATCATTATTTTCGTAAACTATATGCTATATTAATTATAACTTAAATGCGCCGTTTTGAGTAATAACAGATAATTAGGCTATGATATATTCAATGTATTTTGCTTTTAATCGTCAATAAGATAATATAGGTATTAAAATTAATAATATTGTTCTTACTTATTATTAACTATTAAGTAGGACATTATGCATGGTTGTACAACTAAATTAATTATAGTTTCGTGTATTTTTTAAATAATAACTTTTACAGAAAACATTTTTTTTTTTTTAATATATAAATAATAAATATATTGGCGGTTACTTGTATTTATATCTTATATTACAATAACTGCTTTAAATGTTACGATCACATTGCCTCTGACCAGATACTCCCATAAACTACTGCAGTAACTGTAAAATGTTAAATGACATTATTAACACTGCCAATTCGTAAAATTAACAATTTTCCAATTGAACAGTATATAATTTTATTCATAATAATTTTATCAAAAGAGAAAAACATAATAAATAAAAAAAAATATTCATAATAATATTCATATTATACATCACTATAAATAAATATACATAAGTAATAATAACATAAAATAAATTATCTAAAATTTGAGTATAGTATTTAATAGTATATTAATAGTATAGTATATTTATTTATAGTATTTTTTTTTTTAAATACCTATAAATTTTAGTATCAATAATAATTAAGTTGAAAGGTCTATGGACCATTTTCTTTTCAAACAATGGGTTGTATCGGGTAGGTCTAGAGAGAATAAAATATGTGATATGAGAGCATTTAAAATGATTATGTAACTTATTATGGAATCGTTTATAGAATTTAGATGATTGATCGAGAATGGTCATTATGAAGTCTTCAATTACTAGCATACCACGGGAGATTTTTTTTAAATAAAAAAGTCATAATGATTAGAACTTAATACTAATTTTGGTTTTTATGTAATCGGGTTGCACTCGGAGAATTTTTTATTTTATCTAACCTATCCTTGTAGACGATATATTTTATTAAACGATATTTTTTATATAACGATTAAATTATTATTGTTTTTTAAAAGATAAAATCAATAAACTAATTGTAATGAATTAAATATAATATAACACTTTATACAAGTAAAAATGACCGTTTTAAAAAATATTTTCTATGTTTCAATATCAAATTGCAAAAATATAAGTAGGTATTCGTAATTTCATACATAATTTTAAATACTTTATTTTTCTATACATTTGAAAAACAAAAAAATTATTGGTATACCTTTTCTTTTTATTTATACTTGACAAATATATGTTGCATTGATACAAAAGGTATACATAGATGTAATAAAATATTGTAAAATAGAATTTTCAAAGAACGAAAACTTTTATCACCCACTCATCAGCACTCGCTTCATATTACAATATTTTATTGTACCTACTTTTGCTTAATACTTTACATCTTTACCTATTCTTACAAGCCCCTGATTAGTGATTATATTAACATCAAAACAACATCAGGAGTTGTGTTCTACGTGACGTTGGGTAATCAGGAATTTGCTGACAGATACTTTTTGTAAAATACTCGACAAGGTTTCACAGTACACAATAATGACAAGGCATTCTATCAACAATAACGGACATTACGTTAAGGCAAACCATTTTTATATAATTAATTGTTTTAAATAAAAATGTAAATAATTTAATTATTACTTTGAGAAATGTTTATTATTTTATTTTATTATTGTGTTAGTTTATAACACTACTATAAGCCAACCACAGACCGCTATAATCAAACGTTGCAAAATGTTACAAATATTGAAATATTATACTGCAGTATTTGACACTAATATCAACTTTCGGCATCCCTTTAAACATATAACATAAAATAAAAAGGAATAAAACGCTATAATTTCAGACCTGTTATATCAGAATCTATTTAAACCAGATCAGTTAGGCAAGTCCGTCGGTGGCAGCGGAAGCGGTGTGGCGACCACAAGGGCTGCGACCAGACCTGCATCAGGAGACCGCGATGGTGCTCCTGGACCGATGGCTAAGCACGCCGTCAACAAACCGTCAGCGGACGGAGAAGAGACGTCGAAAACGAGAGCTGTACAGACGGACGCACAGCCGAGCGCCCTCAAGAGTTCGATGAGCGATAAAAGGGCGGAGAAATGTAAGGAAAAGTGTCCGGCAAACATCAAAGAGTGTTGCCGTAACGCTATAGCAGGTAAGTGTCCAACAATAGATATATATACGCTAACTACAATAAACATATTGTACAGGTATTACAAATTAATGTTTGGCGATAATTTGTCACAATATTTTCAACGTATTCTAAATCGATTTTTCATACGCCGAAAGGATTTACGGCACTACGATACAGTGCCTTGTTATTTATTCATATTTTCATAACATATCTTTTAAGAAATTGTTAACAGCATATTATAATATAAAAAGGTTTATGCGATAATCACAGTTAAAGTTATTTAAAATAGGTATTTTCTAGTTTATCCAAAACACAAAATAAAACTAAAATAGTTTTTAAATATTATTTTTATTATCTATAAAAAAAAAAAATAGGAAAATGGAGGTGTCACTAGAACCCTTTCAATCAGTAGACATTATGATTGTCAGATAACTTATCAATATTTTGGTTTCGATAATAATAAATTTAAAAACACTTATACAAATATGTATGCAAACAAGTATTATATAGTAATAATAATACTATGTAGACATTTTAATTGTACAATAAGTAAATCTCTATGAATGTCGGACACAAAATACATAATTATGTTTTCTTTGATAATAATTAAAATACCTATAATTGTGTAAATTTTGATACCTAGTTTACATTTATTTAAATATAGGAATTTAAAAGTATTTTTTTCAAAATGTAGAACTCGTTGTTTTTCCATCTCAACGCAATATATTTTAAAACCACATTTTTCAATAAACAAGAAGTTAATAAACTTTGATTTGTATTGCAGAAAAAAGTTGCCACAATGCCACCGATGACCCTGTATCATATTTTGTTAACCCTAGCTATCCCAACGAAGATTGGGACTCTTCTTTTTGTGACTTCCGAGTAGACATCAAGAACAGAAATGTGTGTCAACTAAGGTAAGAAATTTCAATCAATAATTATAAATTGAGTTTTGACTAGTTCGAGTGTATCGTTACATAATTTTAACTAAAATATACATGAAACTTGGAGCAGTTTCAAAATAATATATTTATGAATTACGAAAAGAGTGATATATATAATTATTAATTATGGTAATTTCAACAAGTTAATATAAAAATCTGATCTAATTAAATTTACTTATAAGAATATAAGCCATGATGGCTTCAAACATTTTTTGTGATTGATCGCCGTAGTGTAATTCAAATGACCATAGATGGAGGCAAATTTTGAGCAGTCATGAAATTATTATATAAAATCCAATGTTTCAGTATATTAGGTATCACAAGACAAAAAATTAAGTTTTTAATATAAAATTATATTGCACGTATAAGGGGTACCTAATTGAAAAAAGTGTCTGAAAAACTTACTATTATTTTTAATTATTTTATTTTATTTATTTATATTTTGATGTAGGTATTGTTTTTATTATTATAACACATTCTTTATATTTTTTATTATCATCTTTGTATTATACGCTAATTAAAATTTTATTTTTTTTACACAAATAGCCTAAAACATAAAAAATAAATTTTTTTAATTTGTTCATTATATGTTAATATTATAATGTTTTAATTTTTTTTTTTAGATTACCTATTGCTATAAGTTATTACACACAATTGTAAGAATTATTTTTTTAGTAACTTTATTTTATATGTGGTGTTTTAATCGGGACCTGTTTATCAGAGGTCTTTTTTTACCGAAACTATTTTTCCGTTCTTCATACATTTGATTTGTCCTCAGTTTATAATTATCAATTATTATTATTTTTTTTTTTTCTAAAAATAACATAGCATGTTTGTCGATTGCAATTGTAATTAGTTTTGTATTATATACATAGTTAATATTTTAACAACAAGTTATTGTTATTCTCATTATTCTTCATCATTCTAGATTGGACTTGGAAGAGTTTTCATTGAGAGGACCACACAAGTACTTGGGCAGTTGTCGACAAGACCGCTTAATCATATCTACTACGTTGCCGAATGGCATTGGAATAACCGAATTGTGCGGAAATAACACCGGCCAACACTGTATGCAACTTATTTCTAATACATTGAATTATTACTTCCTTAGTAGCTTGCTCCTCTATTTTCAATCCACTCACGTATAATTTAACAAAATTACACTTACCATTTTGAAACCACGCATTCTACGTGATTCGTCATGAGGAAAACGTATTGGTAATAATATTTTCCTCTTCACGTTTTCATATTTTAATTAACAGAATAATCCATAATATTATGTACCTAATTTTAAATAATTAAATTTCAGAGATTTAATCATATAATAAACCAATTTCGAATTTAAAATACTTAGTTCAAACACGTTTTGTTTACATTTAAACAAAGTTTCTGAAATTCCATATTGTTTGGGTATATTTACTGAATTTATACATGCCCTCTGACTGAAATTCTTATGGACACCTAACATATTGTCTGATACAAAAGTTTCCAAACTTCATGAAACATCCCATTTTGGAAACTTTTTAAATTTAGTGACCCACAATAATATCAATGACATTCTTTTTATAACTCGTATTTAAAAAATGTATTATTTAAAACTATAAAACGACCAACTAAAAATATAATTGCGGCCCACAGAAACCTCTAGTCTAATACGCATTTCTCATTTTTAAAGGTTTAGAATTCTTTATTAGTTTTAACTGATTCTTGGACACAATTATTTTAAGTGTTTTGGGTCATTCACCTAACTAATTATGCAGTAAACATAGTTCCAATTTTTTTCTGGTAATAACTATTTCATGTGTTGTTTTGTTTCAGTGTATTTCCCGGTAGACCCTAAAGCTGGTGGTTCATCTGTAGCACTCATGATGATGACGTCACAGTCATCCAGATATTTGTGGAAGGTGCGTATCACCCAAATCGACTGCATTGCCGATCCTCAGTCCGTCGGTAAGTTAATATTGATTGAATTGATAATTTCAAACAGGCGCGGATCCAAGGAGGGGGCTAGGGGGCCATGCCCCCGGTAGACTCTGGTATACACTGTATGTATATCTACATTGTTTTGCTGATAACGTTTTTAGTGAAATTTTATTCAAGATGCCCCCTCCCCCCGTAAATATGTTCTGGATCCGCTCCTGATTTCAAGTAAGATAATATTTAATTTTTTTATAATATATGTATACACTCAAACATAGTAACAGATAGTACTACAGAAACAGTAAAACCAATACGGCAATACATATCAAATTATATTATATTCTATAGATATTAAAAAATCAAAAATACAAATCCTGGGAAAGGTATGATTGAAAATGATGTAAAATTGGCCTATTTAATAAATAATATTATATTATCCCATAACACTTTTGATATATAAATTTCAATATTTTATTATTTTTACGTTTATTAGACATACTTACAACATCTATATAATATTATATAGGTAAATAGTGCAAACAATTATTATTCGTTTTAAATTAATTTGATATATCTTGAAAAATATATTTGAAAATATCTTACTATAAATTGTGCATAATATAATGTTATATACTATAATATAGATAGGTAACTTAACAGTTGGTATACCATGCACGATATAATATTATTAAACTATAGTTATAAATTATTATGCACGTTTTACTCGTATAATAATAACCTGCAGCAATGTAACCCCTCTCCCCCAATGCTAGACATGGAATCATGTCTGAGATCTCCAGCGCAAATTAAAATATAATTCCTTTACCTACTTGTGCCCGTTTGCAATGTAGCGCCTACCGGATGTCTACAATACCATACCAGCCTCAGCGGCACCATACAGAGCTTCAACTACGCAGGCGGTATGTACCAATCAGGACTTGACTACGCGGTGTGCATCAAACGGTCGGTGAACACTTGTCGGGTCGAATTCCAGCAGGTGCCCGGCTCTACGTTCGGTATCAACTCTATGGAAGGTCAGTATATTATTATAATATGATATCGTATTATGCATAATGATTTAATACTATGAATATATATCGTGAACCGGAATCATTTCGTATTCAAACAATACACAATACAATGATACACATATTAATAAATAATAATATAATACCATTCCGTTGTTCTCGCTATTTTGCAACAATAACTAATATTTGTATAAACGGGAGTACATAACTGGAGTCTGGAAAAAAAGACTAAAATTAAATCAAATAAATGAACAATAGGTAACTAATAGTTTTTTAAAAACTTAACAACATTAATAGTATTTAGTGGTATTTTTCAGTAATAATAATTAATAAATCAATCTATTCGAATTTCGATATTGTGTTTGATTATTATGTGAACACAAATTTATTCTTTAGTATATAGGTATTCATAATTTGACCGTTGGAACGTATTTTCACTTCTAATTTATTCGGCTTAAAACTTAATATAAATATTTTAATTTTCACATAATAAAAACTTGATCACGCCAGAGAAAAAGTTAAAGCAATTTTAAACTGATAAACCTATATGTTTTTTTACGTATTTATAGTTCATAAATTATGAATCATAATTAATAGTATTTCAATATGGAAAAATAAAACTTACGATAACCTTAACTGTTCATTAATATTGCCTATATATACGCCTAACTGCTTTTCAATGCTGATTTTAATCGAAATGTATCCAATTAAGTTTTTATCATACAATCAATGCTTCGTAGCCAAATATTTATACAATACATCACATAAATATTATAATCTATATTATGTATAACGCATAAGTATTAAAAAAAAATAAAAAATAATAAATAACAAATTTTAATTAGAGGCGAATTCGCTCTAGTTACAAAAACCCAAAATCGGTTCGTAAGAACCGTAGAGGACACATGGTATATATTTGTAGAGTCTACTTGAATTATATGAAGCGCACTTCTATATGTATACCTAAAATATAAATTAAGTCATGAGTACGCAGATTATCAGCCTAGACTCTAAACTTTTAGAAATGTAAAATATTAAGACAATCCTAGTAAGATTATACTTGGTATTAGCTTGGCGACGTCTGTATATTAAAATTTTATAATTTTAAAGCCTAAAATTACTGTATAGTAATCACCCACACGTGTATAGGTATGGCGATTTCTCTTGTCATATGTACTTTGAAACGAAAACTATACTATTAAAATATAATTTTCTGTATGCTGAAGTTAATACTATACGCGGAACGACGTATCGTTATCCGATGAAATCTGAACTATAATAATGGATTAACTGCAGCCTGCAGTACAACCGCATACATACACGTATATATGGTTTAAAAAACTCTCAACTTTCGAGAAACCAGACTGTATGCTTCCCACGACATTGGGTAACAAATAAACTGTTCTCTTTCCTTTTACCACGTTCAATAAACTATAATGTCTCAATTTTCCTCTGCGGTGAACCGGTGACCAAACATCCGACTTTTCATTCTCTTTGGCTTAGATATAGGTACGCTAATTATAATCATATAGACAGTATATAAGTTTATAAGTACCAATACATATTATGAAATTATATTAGAATAATATAATAGTGTCTAGAAGGCATACTAGAAAAACGGGGCTTATAAAACACGGTAGTTGCTGTACCTGGCTTAACCTCCGCGCGTTTAAGCTAAAAATTATATATATCAACCAACATTTTAGAACAATATCGTTTTTGAATTATGCACCAAATATTATAAAGGTGTTGGCCTATTTTAAAACAAAATCATTTAAACCTCGCAAAAATTAATATTTATGTCACATATTTATAAGCAGCATATATAGGCTAGTTTATATACACTAGTTCGCTTGAATATATATATAATTATGTACGTACTTCTTAATGTAGGACCGTCGCTCGAAGAAGGTATTGGACGGGCGGGTGAAGTGAGTTGTGATCTAGTTACTCACGACTACTTGCACATTCCCGGAGGTATGTTGGATATAGGCGAAGAGATATTAGCGGCTACTGGCAATGTCGAGGTGTATACGCCGACGGCGGAAAAATTCTGTGGCCGAAGTTTGTCCGGCCTCGCCATTCAAGAGTTTGCGGAAAAAATCAAAGTAAACGACCCGCTGGGTGCACAGGATAACAACACAATCGCAACACCAGTAACGTGTAAGTACTTAATCCAATATTTTTCATAAAGCGCATACCATAAATATATTATGGAAAGAGAGAGGGAGGAGTGGGTCGAATTACTCAAATTTATAATTAATACAATATTAATAAACTATTTTATGAAAAACTAAAACTTAGTTTTATTATATCCACTCATAAACCGGAAAAATGGTGTAGTTAATTACGTGTTTGTTAATATCAAAATAATCATATAAATCTTAAAATTATTTTGGAATAAAACAAAATAACACAAAAAATCAATATTTACGTGTAACATAATATTCTGATTACTAGTGAGTAGTATATGATTTAATTATACATTTATATTAGGTAATAGATCAATACTATTTTATGTATCACAAGCTTTAACAAAAAGTATCTAATTTTCTGCCAAGTGGGTTACAAAAATGGTTTATTTTTCTTTATTTACGAATGTTTTAGTCAGATAAAACTTTAGAAAGGAAAATTATACTACTCATTATTTTTTCTAAAGTACTAATTAATATTAAATTATAGAAATTAATTAATTTTTTGATTTTTATACTCTCGAGTATATATTATACTAGTTGCATATCCCGATTTCACCCGAAAAAAATTAATAAAAATCAAATATGACACTATATAAATGTATCTCGGTATTAATAAATAAATACTAGTCATCCAGTTCTCAGAAAAATTAGTAGGTATCAATTGTACATACTTTGCTTTGTAAACTAATTTGACAGAAATGAACCATCCACCAATGGTATATTACATAATATAGTACCTACTAGGTAAATTTTCGAACGTGGTTCAATAACTACTCTCTAAACTTTTTTGATATCTCTAAGAACAATCTCTGAAACTTTCTTCCTAACCTAATCGATAAAGTAATTTTGTATTTCTAACATACATGCGTAAAGAGTAAAGACACTACGATTTGCAGTAGGTACATTAAATATTATTTTCTGTTAATTAAAAAATAATGGCATAGTCGACTAGTTTATATAACTATTTTTTTAAATTTTATTTCTATAACCAATAGCACCTCTATTACACAAACAAAAAAGTTTTCAATTTTATTAAACCAAAACGAAATTCATGTGCAATTGCATGTGTACAACTTTAAACCGACCTACAGCCTACAGGATTTTTAAAGAAATGTTTAAAATACATTCCGAATCTAAATTAATCTATCAATAAAACTTTGGTTGAAATGAGTCTATTATAATACTATAGTTTCTAAGATTAGTTCGTTCAAACTTTCAAACTCTTCAGCTTTATAAATGTTAAATGTTAGACGTTAGTTTAGTATAGATATGCTAATTTAAAACCATGAGATTGTAAATAACAAATAATATGCTATGTATAGTTTTCTGACGTAACATACAATGTTTTACATAGTATTTTCTGCAGAAAAATTAAATAAAAATAAATAACCTTTGTAGATATAAGCCTGTGGCAATCACTAAGTATACTTATTATTTTTACTATACCAAGATCATTTATAGAAGCTACGGGAGTGTTTTGTTTTTATTAGAAAGACTAGAAGAATATAATCGTTAAATGTTAATTTAGAAAGATAAAAATTACGTAAATCCATTAAAATTGGAGAAAGCAAATCGTCATAATGCGATTCATAATAACCAAAAGTTAATTTAGTGTTAAATTATTTTGGTATTTTGTTTTTAATAATGTGATTCATAATGAGTAATGACTGATGAATAACCAAAACATAAAATCAGAAACGTCATAAACATTATGCCACTATAGTAGATACTATTCATGATATTATAAAATATATTATATTGGTATATGGTACTTATTTATATATATAGATCATATAGATTTATTAAATTTAATTCTCCAAATAAAACGTTAAGAAATACTAAATATTAGCAATTCTAAAAAGTTATGTGAATAGAAGATATTTTAAAGACAATTACTGCAAAAACCAAAGCGAATAAATAGTTAGGTAGTCAAAATAACGTTATATGTAGGTACAGTCGTAATTAAGAATTAATTTTAACTAAGTAAATGACGGTTAAAAATAATATAATTAATTTTTATGTTTCAGCTTATGCATCTGGACCAATCATAGTCAGATTCCATACTGACAGTGTAACCGTTAAAGAAAGAGACATTGGATTTTCGATCGCCTATCAACAACTCGGTACCGGCTGCAACAAGAATAAAATCAGACGATAATTTCCGAGTTCCTCTCTTGATAGCGTGTTCAAAATATAATAATTTATTGATGATCAGACATAATCTAATATCCGTGTATATATAATAATTATAATTTATAATAATTTATTTGTTATTTTTTCCTTGTATAAACCTATAAATAAAAAAACGGATTGTACCTACATTATGATTGTTTCGTGTTCGAAAATAATAACTGAAAGTACAATTTTATAATCTGTTATTAAATAATCCATTAATATAGGGAACAAACACCCTAGCTAGTATGTACCTATTGTACCTATGTGCTAAGATTTAGTATGACTGTACGCAGAGTCAAAAAACACCTGTGAATATTAAATAATCTATATTATATGGTCTAACATTAAATTTAAAATATTATTCTCCAAAAAATATTAAAACATAAACATTTTAAACAAAAATTAAAATGTTTTTATACATAACTAAATTAATTTCAATAATTTGTTTTATAATAATTTATATTTGTCCATATGTTTTACTTCAAAGTTTCGCATTCAGATTTAAGATTATTAAAACAAAAAAAACTTTGTTTTGCCACTCTTACCTAGAGTCTTATCAATAAAATATTCCGTGTGACCGTGTCCCTGTGTGATAGTATTAATGTCATGACTCATAACATTAAATGATGATATTAGATTCTGATCAGTGATGAATATATTGATTTTACAATGATGTGTGTTTTTTTTTTTTTTGTATCTGTGAACAGCATAACTAGTCGAAATAATGCTCCAATTTCAAACTATAGGGGTGGTTTCCGATGTAAAAGTGAATATCATTGGTGCATTAAAAGGTCAAAAGTAAACATTTTCCAACAGTTTTCAAAAAAATCGAGAAAAACAAAAAAATAATGACGGAAAAACGGGAAATTTTACGCAATACTAGTTTTTGACCAAATCGATTTTTATATATGGTTGTAATTCAAAAACTAATCACTGTAAATACTTGAAATTTTCACCAAATGTTTATGTCAGTGTTATCTATATACAGTTAAATTTTCAAAAAATGTTGACTTTTTTTGAGTTATTTATAGACCATAACAATTTTCGATGTTTATGAAAAAGTTTTTTTAAAGTGTCGATAGAAAAATTTTGGATGGCCCAAAAAAACTTGAAAATTTAATACAAGGTTCCTTATTAGTTGTTTTTATTGTAGATAAAAAAAATTAAAAATCGTTAGTCACAATTTTTTTTTATAAGCGTTTATAGTTCAAATTTTTAGGAAATCTGTCGAAAACGCGAAAATTTGCAAGTAATTTTGGAG
>VUJU01004046.1:0-21209 GCA_009835225.1 Aphis craccivora | reverse complement strand
TATGTACCTGTTATTAATTAATTTTTCTATTAGGAATCGATATTATGTTGAATTTATTTTTGCCAAAAAAATATCTCATATTTTGTATAATTTCATAAAATATAATATATTAACAATTTTTGTTAATTGCAATTAATATAAAGCCAATACTATCGACTCGCGGTGTAAATATGATTGTTTCATGGTTTTGAAACTCAATTATTTTGGGATATATAATAATAAAATAAATATTTAAAATAATGTGCAGTAACTGTAACAGATTTTAATTTTTAATAGTTTAATGATGGTAGTTAATTGATCATCATATAGGTATTCACAAGATAACAACGTAACAACTAACAATAATACCAAATGGCTTCTGAAGTTGTCATCTGCTATAGGTAGGTACATATATTATATCATTTCAAAAAACACGAATTTAAAGGGTAATTTTATTTAAATAAATTGGGGCTAAAATGCACTTTACCACCTTATGTAAAAATTTTTATTATTTTTTTTTTTTTTGAACTTACTTATGTTAACTATTTAAGAACAATAATGCAATCAGAATTTATTGGTCGGACTAAGCTTAGAAGTGCAATATGGCTTTTGGAAATTACCTACCAATTTTGCGTTTTTACGCGTACCTAACCTACGTTTATCACTCCATTCACTATTTTTTTCTTTGTTTCTTGAAACTTACGTTTATTAATGAGTATTATTTATTTTTACGTCTAGGTTATTGTTAATACTTACCCGCGTTTGTCACGTGCGGAACAATCAAGTTAATTTTGGATTTACAAATATTAGAACAAACAAATACATTTAATAAATAATAATACAATGAGTTTATAAATATTTATAATACAATATAATATGTAATTATAGTATGTATCGTTCTCACTTAATTCATCCTTATAGTCACACCAGGTTAGCTACTTCTACTTAAGGAGACGAAAGGAGCCGCTATGTAGATAGGTACCTTCTTAGTTAACACCGACTAGGTACCGAGTTTGACAACTGGTCCTGCAGGCAAAGAGTCACTATATAATAAATACTTATATAAAATTGTTAATTTCCAAAGGCCATAATTTCAAAACCTAAACCCGAGTGTCCGACTGAAAATTTCGATTGCACCGTTGTATTGAGTAAGTAATATAATTATTGAGTTTAAAAGAATAAAAAACGAAAAATTTGCATAAAGTGCATTTGTTCTGAAAAACTATATAATACTATTGGATTTTTTTAAAAAAAACCATCATTGTTTGTATTAAAACCATAGAATAACAAATTTATCAAAAAAAAAAAAAAATCGTACACAAATAACAATGCCTATGAAAGCTGGAAAAATAGGTTTTTCTGTCATCTCATCGTTATTGGTAATAAATATCTTGATAATTGGAAATTACTAACAAAATTGTGATAAGAAATTGGAATCGACAGGACAAAATCGCATTGGCTTGAGTATGAGAGATTAATAAAAAAGAAAATAAAAGCTGATAAATAGATGAAAGTTCGATTAAATATTTTATATTAACGTTTTTCTTAAGAGGTTTTACTCTCACATGTTGTCTCCGTATTACATACGTACAATATAGTTAAAATAGTTTGGCAAATATCACTCAAACTAACAAGTTAAGCTAAGTTAAGTAACCAAATTTTACCCAATTACAAAAGTCAAATATTTCGGAACTCTACTCCATAGTCGTAAAATATTTAATTGTAGGTATCTACGATTTATTCAAGGTGTAGTAGATGCATCGCCAACCGTCAATTTACAACATAAAAAAAGTTAGAATCAAAAAATAGCACCAACAGTGATAAGCATTAATCACCTGTTGCTTAGGTTATAAAAAAAAAACATAAATTACACGGTTTAAAAAATAATTAAAAAAGCTAAAATTAAAAAATTAAAAAACCTAGGATCGTCCAGCTGTATTTAAATCACTTGCACAAAATTAGGTAATACATATATTAATATTATAAGATGACAATTAAAACTATATGCGAGTATGTATTTTTTTAGTCAAAATCTACAAAAAAAACGACTTGACACTTTTAGCAAATCCGGATTAAAAATTCAATTTAAACTTTATTTTTTACACTTAAAATATTTCGAATTTGTATGCATACAATATTTTAGTTATTATTAGTTATTACCTATTTATTATATTATAATATATGATTTTTTAGCAAACAGTTAGTTTGAAATAGGTACCACATTACTTTGATAGTTTGATATAGAAAAGTAAATTACACATGGAAATAGAAATTTTAATATTATAGGTATTGTATTTAACTATACTTTAAACAATTGTTTAAAATGTTTTAATTCTTAGGCGTTTGCTTCATTCTTGAATACGGTTCAGGTATTTGGGATCCATAAACTGTTTATAGTATGATAAACTAATTTCAATAATTATTGTCTTAAGATTAAAACGTGTTATACAACATATGCTTTGTTAAGATTAAAGGACGAATGTTCAAACATTTGCATATTTTTTCTTTAATAATAAAAGTTGCTGAGTAGGATAGACATTTGCTCTGTAATCTATAGAATATGAAAGCAAAATTGTTATGTTGCATACACTTGCATATTTCGATCCACTTTTTTTTAAAGCATATTTGTATTTTATTAGTGCAGAATAATACATATTTGGTATCTTTGGATTTTACTTGACATTTAATTATTAATGTAGATTTCAATTTCTAATTTGTCTATTTTATCTTTATCAATAAATGTTATGGATTCATAATAAATTAACTTTTCAGATTAAATCAACAAAAATACATTGATTTTTTATTTTAACTATTTATCAATTTTACTTTAATTTTTACATATTTTTTCAAGGTATATAATGTTTTGTTGAGCATATTGTAAAATGTTATAAAACATATATTTAAGTTTTTCGAGCATGAACATCTGCCCTTTAGTTATGATTCTTTAATAAATGGGTCTATTGACAATTCCACAATACTTATAAAAGTTATTTTTGTGTCATCATACACTACAGAACACCATTCATAATGTTGTTTTTTTTATCTAATCAAACACTATGGGCATACAAAATTTGTGTTATTGTATTTGTTCAATACATTGTTTACAATAGGTGATTATATTATAGAAGTTATTAAATTGCAATTGAATTACACAACTATACAAGAAAAGAAAATATACATATTAATATTATTTTAAAGTCTGGCACTATATTTCTTGAATTTTATTTAATTAATTAATAAAATAGGTACAACCACTTTAGATTAATCATACAAATAAAACATAATAAAAATATATATCTTAAAGTTCAATAAAATTACTATAACAAATAACTTGAATAATATTATTGAACATATATTGTAATAAGTATTGTTACTTGTTGGTGGCAAAATAACCAAATGAAAGATCTATGAGTAATGATAATTTAGTTATAAAACAATAATATTCTAAAAAATAATAGTATATAATTAAAATTATAATAAGGAACTATAATATTATTTATGTATAATATATTGAAAACACTTTTACTTGGTATATTGGAGTAACTGAAGCAGTTCTAATTCAACTACAATTTATGGTTCTAATTTATACAATATTTATGAAAAAAAAAAAAAAAACATTGAATACAAAATATACTAACAAATAAATATGTATATCATATTATATTTTGGTTTAGTAAATAATCTATTTAATGTAACAAGTGTCGTCAGTAATTAAATTTAATTATTTATATTGTATTATAATATAAAAACATACTATAAGTGCATTAATGTTCAGTTCATCTATTAGCTCCTTATTTTAATATTACTTGTTGAAAATAGTCATGTTTGAACATTCCCAAAGGCAATATTCTTATGGTTCTCCTCCAATAATAGGTTCATCTGTAGGATAGTGTACAACAGTTCTCAATCGTCTTGGTACAGCTCTCAATAAGTTATTGTAAATGCACATGCCAATAAGCAACAGCAGGAAACCAACAGGCTATAAAGATATAATTCGACAAAAATATTTATATGTTTTTATTTTTATTATTTATCAAAGGGGAACTTTAATTTATTTTAATTTTTTTTTTAATTTGGAAAAACAATAATTATAGTTAAATTAATAGAATAATACCTGAAGTGGATTGAATGTTTGCCATCCAACAGCTAACGAAAAAGTCCAAATGAAAAATGTTCGAACAGAATCCAATACCATCCTAGTGGTTGCAGATATTTCCTTAGCAACACTTATACCAGAAAAGTTGAAGTAAGCAATGCTTATTATGTTTCCTAAAAGTAATACACATAAGAATAACAATAAAAGCAATCATAAATCATGAAATATTAGTGCATTAGTCATTAAAATTTACCTATTAATGCAATCAGGATCCACTTGTTGTTCATTATTTGAGTAATAGCTTCCGGAAAATCTTCAATGACTCCACGAGAGTTATTGCCAAGTGGAGGACCAACATTGATGTAATAAAATGGTATTAACAGCAAACTCATCATCAGGAATCCAAATACACCTTAAAAAAAGAAAATATATATATTTCATACACTTATATATTCTATCATCATTTATTATCATGAGACTATGCAGAAGATGTAAACATGGGCACCCGCAATGGGGAGCCATCCCCCCCCAATTTTGTAGCCAATATTTGTATACATATTACAGAATTTTACCTAACCTAACTTAGCATTATATATATATATGTATAATATACACCTTGTCCCCCCGGTGAAAATTTCTCCAGGCACCCTTGGATATAAAAGGGATGGACTGAATTACTGTGTGATGTAATGATGTATTGGTGATTATATCTAAAGGACGAGTATGAAGTTTCAATGTCTGTTATGTGTATCACACTAACGATTATAAGTTGATTATTGTTAGTAAAAATAAAATATAAAATACTGCTTTCTACTGAAATTTCAACTAATATTCTAATTTAAAATAAACAACCATATCACATATTGTATGATTAATTTTATTAAGTACATCATACTAAATGTTTTTTTAAGTTGATTTTAAATAATAGTTGTTTTTAAATTATCAACTATTAATATTAACAGATTAGATATTTGAACTTTAAACAAATTACTATTTATTACTAGTATGGTAGTAACTAATGTTATTAAAAAGAAACATTTTTATCTTATAATGCAATAAAATTTAAGGCAAAAACTTGAATTATACAATAAAATAAATAAATATATTTTATTTAAGTAACACATTTAAAAACAAAAATGCAAAAGGTAAAATACTTTTGGGTAGGGTTAATTTTTTTTTTCTTGAGATTAAAAAGCTAATTGGGACTCTGCAATGAGTTAATACTTATTGCAGGGCTTAATAGTCTTGGAATACTATATTCCGTACCACGAGAGAAAGCATACGACTAGCGCATCCTCCCCGTCTCCCTGCTATTGAAAGCTATCGAAACCAGTTTACCTATGGTAGAGTGACATTTGGGGATGCGCAGAAAAACCGATTTTGGTCGGTCGCCGTATGCATTCTTTCGTGGTACAGAGTATACAAAACACGATCCTAAAAATGGATTTTTCAATAATGTAGTTTACATATTCATAATATGTACTTAAGAATTTAAGATTCAAAAGCATATCTCTATAATTTAATATTGATATATGTAAGATATATATAAAGATAATCATTAATATAGTACAATCAAGCACAGGGGCACCGTGTAGAGGGGGCCTCAGCTGCTACAGCCCCTCATGAGTTTTCTATAGTGGAGCTCTAAAACGAAATTATCTATGTAAAACTTCAGTACAAGTGTAGTGAGCCCCCCATGATATTTTCAAAACTTGGCGCTTGTGATCAAGTATCATTTTATTATATAGAATAATATTACCTTCCCAACCAACAGCTTGTAATGGTGGTATATCATTTGTAACAACATATTTTTCTTCGTAAACCATTTGAGCAGCTGTTATTATCTGAGCAAATAAGATCAATGAGTCACCTAAAAATAAATAATAAAAGGTTCTTTAATATTGACATATCCTATTTTTCAAACAAAATCACTATATTATTATTGTTTATTACCAATGAGTACTTTATAAGTAGATATTGAGCTTGTTCCAGATGATAAGAAATCTGATATACCAACTGTGGCTAATCCAATAATTATGGTAAATATGCCCAACCAATGACGAACAGAAACTTGTCGATGAACAAAAATTTTTGAAAATATAGCAGTAAAGATTATTACAGCACCTAAATGAAAAATTCAAAAATTAATCATGTATTAAATTTATTATAAGTTTAAGTCTATTAAAACATTATACTTGCTTGTGTTGTTTCTGTCTTATATATGTTATATACCAAATATTAAATTTGAAGAGAATAATATAAATTATGTATTAACGAGTTATGTTATAAATATATTTTTAAAAACAAGTAAATTATTTTTCAAAAAAAAAAAAAAAAAATGTTTGCTTAGACACAAGGTTATATTCTCTTCTATAAATTTGGTAATAAGTAGATTTGATTTACTATTAACTATAAATAAACTATAGTAAGATTCCATACTATTTGTGTAAGATAGAAACAACACATCTATCTGATTATAAAGTCATTTTAATACTACTATATTTTTAATAACCAAAATAATGTAATTAAGCTGATTACAAAAATACCTCTTAACATTTGAAAACTTGATGCATAAGTCATTGTAAGACCAATGTACATGAGAGTAGTAGCTATCATATCAAACATTGCTGGGACAAAGAACAAAAATGGATTAAATTGTTGGTTCCCTTTAACTATTGGACTGTCCTCAATGGGATACTGTAATAAAAATATAATTAAAATTATTTAAAAATTCCTTGTTTTAAATGTATTCTTACTTGTTTTTTTATATGATATCTATATGCCAATTTGAAGAATAATAAACACAAAAATTCTCCAAAAAACATAGTTAATGATTGAAAAAATGGATGGTCAAAACTACGGTTCTTGCCATCTAAACCTTCTGCTTGAAGATTATCAGCCCATCTAAATCAAATTATGTAAAAATCATTATGTAATATTATAATATAATACTTTAGCGTGCCACGGATGTACAATCGTACAGATGTAGTATGATGCAGTGTAGTTCAGAAAAAACAAGACTGATGAAGTATTTCTAAGTGTTTATTATTACGAAAAATATTCTAAGTCCAAATAATTAAATTATTAAACTCTGAAACTGAAAGATATTCTAAGTCCAAAAATACAATTATTGAACTAGGTGACGTGAAGGTGCTTGCGCTAACTCTGATAGATAACGCCTGAAATATGCCTATCCTGGACCCCCTTATATATCACCCAGGAATCCCCGCGGTACCGGCAGGTCCCTGCTGGTCAGTGCGCGTGCAGCCTTCGCATTCCCACGCCCTGTGTGAATCGCATATCTATGTGCGTTAATCATATACCGATGACTTCCGGTCTAGTTATAACCGCACGTGCGATGATTCCTGATATGACCCTGACACGACACATTCGCGTAATATAATATAATTTTAATATAATATTACTAATTTCACCAGCATTTCCATAGGGATTTTATAGGTCATTTTATAGGGATTTTATAGGTATTTTCGTACAATTACTTGATTGTTACTTTTCATTGTTTTATTTTGGGTGTGGTTATTACATTTCCCTAAGACTAATAATTCTACCCTTTGTTTGTTTAATTGCCTACTTTAATGTGTCGCATGTTTCTGCTCCCAGGGTTATTAAATAATATTATCTACGTTTGGGTACCTATGTATACTATATTTAATACATAATGTATCAGAGCACGTTGCAATACAATACAATATACATTATTTGTTGTGGAGAAGGGATATTTAAGAAGTAACCTCCTTTGTTACTTTATCAGGTATGATTTTTTAGTTGGTAATGTATTTATGTAATACAGCGATAAAAAAAAAAAGGAGTATTAATATTAGAATACATTGTCTAAGTGTATGTATTGGATAAAATAACGCATTTTTCAACCAAGAGTACACAGGCCCTTAGGGGTCTGCAAGAAGATATTAGGTTTGTAGAAAAAAGTGAAATTTGTTGTATTCAATTAATAATTGTTTTTTTTATAATATATAATATAAGTGTATAATATATCATTATAATTTAATAATTCTTATCTATCTTATGAGAAAATATATGACAAGTTGACATTTGATAGTCCATAAAGTAGTGGTGAGAGGTTAAGAGAAACTTGAATGAAACAAGGGTTGAGAAACGCTGATCTAATACATGTTTCCTAAATTATTCTTAAATTTTAACAAACATAGGTTCGTTTTAGTAGGTATGATAATATAAACTGTTACTGTTTTTAATGAAAGAATGTAAACAATAAAAGAGAAAACATTTGTTTAAATAATAATATTATAAAAATAAATTCTTTGTTTGATTCTCACACTACATAATAATAGTAGTCAGTATTTGTAATTTTGTGGGAAAGATAAAATATACTAATTTATTGTTTTATATCTATACTTTAACAACTTATAAGTGGTAATACATTTTAGTTCAGTAAATATCTTAATAAATCTAAAAACTGTCATTTTCACTAGTATAATATCTCAATTTTTTCTATCTCTAGTGAATTATTAATTTTTATACTTGCATTGGTTACTTTGTCATTTTGTGCAGTTGTTTAAATAGCATATGTTATAAGATTATATCATTAGTTCAAGGTTAACTAGTTCAGTGATATACATGTATGGACGTATGGTTCATGATTATGTAAAAGTTTAGGTAGGTACATACAAATAAACTTGATAAAGTAGAAACAGTATACATAATATAAATATAACATAATTATAGAAAATCAAATATAATCTTCCAACTTTAATTATCTAGCTAATTTAAACTTTGTTATCACGAAGTATCTCAATGGATTTCTCTATTCATGCCATATCTAATTATGAACAAGAACTCAAATACTATGTTATTAACAACATATTATTATTTGTTAAGAATTAATATAATAAATTGACAATTATTATAATTATTTTATGCAATAATAATAATAAGTAAAAATCTTCGATTGTAATATCAGTTTAGGTTTGATTTAACATACAAATATAACTATCATAAAAAAAGAAATAAGATTATTGTTAAATGGAATAATTTCTCTATTACCAAAAAATGAATATAAATAGAGATTAATACTTTGCAATGTTACATTATACATATAGTATTGTACAACAATTTTAAAAATATTTACTTAAATATTTTTTTTAAATACACTTTGATTAACTTGGATAGATAAAAATAAGTATACAATTTAATACCCATGAGAAACATTTAAATAATAAACTATCTTAAGAATATTTAATGATTTTCAAAAAAAAAATAATGATTTAGAGAAGTTAACAAATAAACCAACAACTATTAGTACCTATAAACTAAACTGAACTTTGAAGTCAAATCATGTATAATTTCTCATTAAATTGAAAGTTGTACATGTATCACAAACAACGGTAAAACTATCATTAGGTAACAGGTCAAGTCAATCCGAAGCAAATTATTAATCAGCCATTAACAGATACATCTAACATGACATTTAACTCAATACGCTAATATCATATAAACTGAATATCAAATTATTGATATTTATCCACCTATACCGCACATGGACAAGGCGAATTCAACAAGCTTCAAACAAATTGTAGTCAGTGATGAGTGTGACATTATTTATTAATTAAAAACATTGGACTTACTTGACACTGAGCGTGTTAATGGATCCCGTGATGACCATTCCGACGGCCAACAATAGTTGGTACGACGAGTACATGATTTATTCTGCGATGTAAACTAAAGCAGTTGTAATAGTAATCGTACAACAGTCAAATTGTCAAAATTGTAATTTCCAAACCTGACAAGACACATAGAAAATAATGAAACAAAATTCGAAACATTCCTGTAGATAATATGTATATATATATATCGGAACAGGGTATTCTGTGACGAGATAAAAACGTTTATATTATGTCACGTTTTGAACGCATTATTTTTTTATCTACTAACCAGAAAAACACGTCCGAATAAAATATCATAATAATTAATAATATTATGAATCAACTATGGTACGTACCGTGTAAATGTAGAAATTCACTGGAAAACTCAACCGTCGCTGGACGATCTGTATAGGCGCCTACTTTAGTCTATAGTCCAATAAGGTATGGACTAATGGACTATAACACTATAACAGTTGAGAAGCAGTAGCTCTTACAGCGGTGCGCATGGACGGTATTTCACTATTTTATCGTTAGTTTGTTATTACTGATTGTCGTTCAGTAGAGCATTCACGAAATCGGACGTCTCTGTCTAGTCCGAAATCTCTATCCTTTGTGTTTGTCGTCAAAACTCGCAGGGAAACGATTGAAATGAATAAACGATGTCGAATATAATACATATACAGTATATAAATCTGTAAGCACTTTAATAGTGCGATACTGCGATCCAAGTGTGAGAAAAAAAAAAGTACTTTTAAAAATTAAAAGTAAAAACTGAGATGGACTGTTATCACTTAACAGCTGTTGTACGTATTACATATTATTATTATTACATATTTTCATTGTTATTATTATATTTTTATCCACTACTACGACTATTCGCATGACCTATAATCGGGATTATAATTTATTACGTACCCCACTACCCAGTACCCATAAATGTTTTGGTTCAAGGTCGCATCAATAACGACAAAATGTTGTTACATAAACAAAAGTAATAATATTATTATTATTATTATTTTATTTTTATAATATTAATATATATTGTATATTTCGGATGTTCCGTGTTCAACCATAGCGGCATAGCGCAATAGATCAAATTATTTGGGGTGATTTAAATCCCCCAAAATATCGATTAAAATAAAACGTATCTTAACTAGTAACTACACCGTCACACCCACATCCCGCATCACGACTAGTGACTACTACAACACTTATTGACAATAAAATTGACTTATACGATACATAATGTACAATTGTTTTTCCTTCATATATTATATTCAATCTATTATTATTTATTTATTTTGGTTAAAGCGGATTCACGCGTTAACCCCCCCCCCTAATTCCTTCTTTATACTTTCTAAAATAATAATATAGTATAGGTAGGTAATAACATGTTTGTTAATAATTGTCCATAAACTGATGTATGAAACTATTACTAACTTACCAATTAATGGTTTTTAATTTTTATTGATTTAGTTTTGTTTAAGAAACTATACATTTACTACACCCTACACTTATATCATTGTTTTTAATTTCAAAACACCACGTTTTCACTTAAAAATTAAAAAAAATGTAATTAATATCCTCAGGTGCGATTTTCAGTCCCAATAGGTGACACTGTCACATATTCAGTTCAAGGCTGGATATTAACAAGTTGAAAGTTAAAATTAAGTTAATTAACTCGTTACTTTTTTTAGATCAACATGTTAACTTTAAGTTAATTTTATTCAAAAATATCTAAATTAAGTTAATTTTCATTCAAAGAATAATGCAAATTTTTGAATGGGTTTTTATAAAAGTAGATTTCTTGATAGCTAGTTAATACTTTGATGTATCATTTTAAATTTCCCCAGTTTTTTTTTTTTTTTTTTTTTTTGGGCGTAAAGAAAAACTATCTAATACACAATAATACATAATATTATGTGTCTAGAATCTTTTATTTTGAAAATTAGAAAATTTTAACTTTAAACTAAGTTAAGTTACTTTTTTTTCTAAGTTATCTTTAACTTAACGAGTTAACAAAAAAAAAAAATTTGAGGAACTTTTAACTTAACTTAATTATAACTAAATCGACAACTTGCACAGCCTTGATTCAATGTTTACAGTAAAAATTAGGCAGTGATAGACGGGAACTGTGTCACTTCATATAAATCATATTTTATACTATTTTGGCTACTAGACAGAATAATGGCTGCTAACATTTACAGTGTCTTAAGTGTAGAGATTCCTGATCATGAAATTGATCCTCTCCTCCAAGACATTGTATCATGATTCACGGTCCATTCAAATCCCCATAAATGCTCAACGGTTCATGCATCAAACAATATTCACGTCCACTTTCCGAAAATGTGCAAACTACAGATAATGGATATTCCCAGTACAGTCCGGATCTAGGACATTTGACGCCCAGGGCTAATAAAAATTCAGCGACCTTACATAGCATTAGTGAGCGGGTTGTCAAGAGTCAACCCTTAAAAGCGCCCTTATATACCAACATTGCCCAGGGCAAAGATACTCACTGCACCACTAGATCCGGCACTGTCCCAGTATCAAAGACAGTCTCTATTTTTATTGTTGAAATTAATGAATCAAAAATCAATAGGTAGGTAATCAATGGAGTATCACCCTGTACCTACTTTGAAGGTAAAATTGATTCTTTTGCAATAGGGCTTTGGTACGGTGAAGTTTTGGCTTACATAAAAGAAGGTATTTGGTCTACAAAAGTAAGAAAGCAAGACTAGAAGGCTGTCCCAGGTCGTTCAGGAGTCACACGAGACAAGATTAAGTGCTCGGTAGATACAACAATGTACATCTTAACAATTACTTCCGAAGTGTAACTCCTACTTCCCGGAATACACCCATACAGGGGTCAATGGGCTCTGATCTCTTAAAAGGTGTCAATAATGAATAATCCAACTTATCAGCATGCCTGTTGAGCTTAAAGGTTATTGATTATTGGAACATAATATCCACGGGAATAAAATGTAGGGAACCCTTTTTTTTAAGTCACCACAAAAAAACCGGTCAATTATTTGTTAGCTATTGTTTATTATAAAACTTTTGATAACTGGTTGACCCGTTAAAATCTAAGGGAAAACATAAGGACAATATCATAAGATTTAAAAAAACAATTGTTAAATTAACATGACAGTTGAAAGATTTAATATATTATGAATTTTATACAAAAACAAATGCATGCAAAACAATCATACTTATATAAATCATTAATAATCTTTAATATTTTTTAAATAGCTTAATGAAAACTTTTGTGGAACCTTTTTTTAATTTTTACAAGTGATACACAATCTATATTATTTGACACAATAAGAGTGCTAAATGCTTAAAGTAACAAATAAGACTGGTTAGCATAATTTTGATGAAAGAGACCACCCATTGATCACACTTCTTATGGCTACTTAATTATGATAAGATTATTTAGTACATATATTTATAACAAGTCACAAAACCATTTGCGCTCTAGGGCTAAGGTAATATTTATGAAACCTTAGATTAAATTTTCAAGAAGAAAAATCAAATAATAGGTAGCTTAAAACAGTTTTTGAAAGCTATATACTATCATAATATAGAGAAAATGCTAATTTAGGTATTTAAGAAAATTATTATGAATCCTCACAGTCAACTCTCCTAAGTACCAACTAGAATAAATTTCATATTAGAAAAGCTTAAGAAAATAATAATTTAAGCAGTTCATTTTAATTTTAATGTGCCAACTGCCAACTACTTATTGAGTGAACACAAAAATAAAAGTGGCTAAGTGGGTAACACTCTGCTGTACATTAGGTGCCATATGGATCATTATTATATTATATTATAAGAGTGTTAAATTTGAATCCAATGATAGGTATCATTGTATACAAAAAACGATTCTGAACGGAGATGATTTGGCAGCCTAGGATACAATTTCCAGTGGTTAATGAAAAAGGTGGTTTATGTTTTAATGGATTTACACCAAAATTTAAGTTCTTTTATGATTAATTTAAGCTTAATTTATGAAAAATCTTGTATTAAATTTTCAACTCTTAGCTACTTATACAAAAACTTTAATGAATTATACCTACAAAATAATTTTCAAATATTCATGGTTTTTTTTAGTTAATTGTTGTCAGTATTTGAATTTCAAATGCTAATAAAAAAAACTGTGCCAATGTATTCTTATAATTTTTTAATCACTATAAGAAGAACTTATGAGGAACCTTGTATTAAATTTTCAACACTTTTTGGTCATCCAACAATTTATTATTGACACTTAAAAAAAACTTCTCAAAAAAATCAAAAATGTCTATGGTCTATAAATAACTCAAAAAAAAGTCAAAATTTAACTATATATAGATAACACTGACATTAACATTTGGTGAAAATTTCAAGTATTTGCAGTGATTAGTTTTTGAATTACAACCATAAAAAAAATCGATTTTGTCGAAAACTGATTTTGCGTAAAAATTCCTGTTTTTCCGTCATTTTTTTTTTCTAGATTTTTTTGAAAACTGTTGAAAAATGTTAACTTTTGACCTCTATAATGCGCCAAGGATATTCACTTTTACATCGGAAACCACCCCCAAAGTTTGAAATTGGAGCATTATTTCGACTAGTTATGCTGTACACAGACACAAAAAAACAAAAAAAAAAAAAAACACACAACATTGTAAAATCAATACATTCATCGGAGCGCTCAGAATCTAAAAATATTGTAAAACCAATGCATTAATAGCTCCGATTAAAATCTAAAACAAAAGAAATAATAAAAAACTGTTTTAAAAAAGCATGTGTTTTCAATTCCAAAAATTGCAAATACCCAATCCAAACATTTCAAAATGTCAAAATTCAAAATTATGCCTGATGTAGCTCATAAGATTGAAAATTTAATGAAGTCACAACCTATACACCTCATCTAATAACTTAATAAAATGTCCAAATTAGTGGCCACTAAATTTGACATAGTGCACAGGTATCTTTAATTAGATAAGGCAAAGGCTATGCATTTTAAATAAATTTATATTTTCCCAAACAAATATATTTTAATTAATATACATTAAAAGTACTGTCAGCATTGTTATAAGCAAGTAACAAATCATTCTAGATTTAACTTAACTTGTAATCTGACAATAATTAAGAAAACAAATATATTTTACAATCCTACTTGATTTATTGTTAATCAAAAAAACATTTATAATTTAAATTTTTTTTATAAATAGTCTATAATTTATTTAAATCATCCTTACCATAAGTATTAGAAAAATCTATATTTATTTTTAAAACTATTATCCTTTATAAAAAACTAAAAACGAGTTATTACCTAATTGTTTTCATAAAATAATATGCAATAAAATAGAGTCCTTTTTAATAATAGCTCTTGTGACAAAGACAACCAAACTATTATCATACGATATAAAATACAAAAGAGATTTGTGTCATATATATATTTACACTAGTATGTAAAATTATATTTAATTTTAATTTAAAAGTAAAATGCACTTAAATTCAGCTAACAAATATATATAAAAATCTTAAAATTATTATCACTGTAGGAAAAAAACAAATTTTCTTATCAAAATATATTATAATATTAATTCTTAAAAACAAAAAAGTTAAGCTAACTTAGAAATACTAATCGTAAAAGTAACTGTATTTTTTACATATAAAAATAAAATTAGCAATACATAAGAAGAAGAATGATAATTAAATATTTAAATTACTGTGTCATTATTTGGTTATAATATATCATTAGATTCATTTTTTTCAAATACTTTTATTAGTTGAGAAAGTGTGATATCATCCCATCTATCAAACATGTCATCAGAAAATACATTTGTGATGTTTTCTTCAATAGAATTTCGAATTATAAAGTGATGAACAAATGTGGGTCTAAAAAATAATTAAAATATATATATATCTTTTTATGTATATTTTATATTTATATAAATATAAATTATACATTTATACAATATTTGTATTGAATAAATGTGTATTGCAGTGGCGCAACCAGGGGGGTGGACTCCGGGTCCGGACCCTCCCCTTGACTCTTATTGTTAACTACATATTATATTATAAATTAATAAATAAAACGCCACTTTGATTGTTCTTTAAGAAATGTATATTTTAGCACTTATTTAATATTTAAAATAATAATACTAATTAAAAAATATATTGTTAATATAAACATATATTGTTTATAAAAATTAAGCTGGTTTATTTTGTTATGGACCTCACCCATGAAAAATTCCTGGTTGCGCTACTGGTGTATTGTGGTATTATTAATATTATTTTCTTAACAAATGGTTTATATTTGAATAAAAAATAATTTTACTTGGTTTGTCCTATTCTATGAATTCTCCCAATGGCTTGAAGCTCATCAGCTTTATTAATTATTGGCTCCATGAAAAATATTCTTGTTGCTTCAGTTAAATTCAATCCCTTTGAACCCACACTTAATTTCATTAATAATGCATTTATTTTATTATTTGCCTAATAACAAATATAAAATATTACACTTTACTATATTTGTCAATCATCAGTATTCAATAATTATGTATAAAGATATAGTATATTAACATTTACATATTTGTTTAATTTTTTTACATACTTTAAATTCTTTTAAGGTTTTTTTATATGTAGATCCTGGTTTTAGTATTTTAAAATTAATTGAATTTTGTGTTAAAGCTTCTCCAAGAAGATTTAATGCTTTATCCCACTAATAAAGAGAAAAATATATTATGTTGATTTTTTAAATAAAATACACATTGAAAAATATTTATGTTACATTTAACTATATTTTATAAATAAAACTTACATTTGAGAATATTAAAACTTTCACATTTGGATCCTGCTGAGTCAATTCCATTAGTTTTAAAGTAACACTTTCTATTTTAGTAGAAAAGGAACCTTTGATGTTTGATACTTCACCTTCTCGGTTATTTTTCACATAAGATACAGAATCCATTGGGGTATTGGTTCTACACATAGGACAAGCTATATCAAAAGCTTCTGAATGATTACACATGGATGCTAAGCACTGGTTACACACACTATGGCCACATAATAATACTGCCCACTGTTAACAAAAAATAAAAATTTAATAATTTCAAAACGTCATACAATTATTAGTGTTTAACATACTCCTGCTTCACCATTCAGACAACAAATTGGACATGTATCAACTTCAGTAGAGTTTTCTTTTTCTTTTTTTAAATTTTCTAGATAAAGTAGCTTTCCAATATCTCTTTCTAAGATAGTTACAGTAATTGGAATGTCTGATTTCATTGACATCACATTAAAATCAACCTGAAAATAATTTGAAATGACTTAAAACCATTTACTATGTTAAATCTAACTATGATACAAATATATACAAATTACTAACATATTGTTCCATAATAACATCATTTTCATTTTCTTTTTTAGCTTTTTTTTTTGATGGACCATCTTTGTCAGTTTCTGGGGTAAGATTATTCCCAAGTTTCAACCTTGATTTTGCCATAACTATCTCATCATGAGTAGAAAGACTATCACTGAGATGAGTCCATAACAACCGTAAATAACGGAATTCTTTACGTACTAACTCTAGTACCTTTATGTGCTCAGCTGCATCTTCCAAACAGCTTTTATTTATTATTTTGGCTTGTCCATATTGATATAGTTCTGTAAAATATATCTAACTCTGAAGAAGTCTAAACAAAATTTAATATATAAAAACCACAACTTACTCATAAGTAAAAATTCTTTTTGAGACATCTTCCAGAGACCTTTACTAGTACTTTCATACATAGTTTCTTGATCATTTTCTTCAGTTTTATCAATTAGCATATTCTTCTGTTTATTAGAAACACTAAACAATAATGATTCATACGATTGTAGGCACATTTCAGCGTTACATAATAAACACCTAAGTAATAAAATCACAATTAAAGAAAAAAAAAAATAAAATCAAAATCATGTATACCAATATTTTGGATTTGCTTTTTTTGATTTTAAACGTAGATGACATATTAATGCCTTTTGAACCAAGTCATTCATGGGTGTTTCTTCTAATGTTTTTAGCATAGATATTGTTCTATTTCTTCCTAAATTTAAGTCAGTGAGCCAAACGCTGAGAACATTATAAACATCACCAACCGACTTCAATCTAAATCATATCAAAAATATATAGAGCATAATGCATTATATTATATACAAAACATAAAACAATACAAACCTGTTTGCAATATTTGGAATACCAGGCACACGATAATCCTCCAACTCCATTTGTACTTTAGATAAAAAGTCATTTGGTGAAAAAATCCAATCTAACATGTCTGACCACCAATCTGAATAGCATAGTGTTTTATTCCCAATGATTTTAGCTACTTTATCCGAATAAAATTGTACAGTTTTACGAGTTGATTCAACCTAAAAACATATATGGATATACTAGGTATATTTAATAATTTAATACTTTAAATAATATTTATAATTTTCATAATACAGACACAAACTAAATTGATATATAATTGTATTTATTTATTATACAATTATTAATTTAGTTTAACATAAAGGTAATGGTTTGATTCTCTTAATTGTTTATAACTTAAAGGTTATAACATTGCGTAATATTATCTCTAAACTATGCAAAATTCTCCAAAAAATGTTAAATAAGCTAAATATTGACAATTTTTAAACAAGACTGTTATAGAATTAAGTTCTAGTAGAACAGTGCAAACATTTTATAATAATTGTTTGAATAAATCCATGCCGATTCCACATCACAGCAGCAAGTCATTTAATATTATAAAATCTGTGCCAAAATGAAAACTACTATTTTTTTAAAAAAAAAACTTTTCTAATATTTTAGTTCACCGTTCACACTAAACACTTGTATTAAAAAATAAAAACTATGCAAATTGATTTAGTATATTTTTAGACACAACAGTACAACAAAATTTTCTAACGTTTAAATACAATAATTAAATTAGTTATTATTGTTTATATTAATTATTATTATAATATATAATTTATTAGAAACTATATATAAATTAAATTACTTATTACTTACATTTTGTTGACTAGCCCCAAGATATTCTTTTTCGAGTAATTCCATATCACTTTTTAAGTTTGAGTCACTTGACTTTTTCCTTAAAGAAGTATTTTCTTCAATTACAGAGGCCAAATTATACATAACATGGATTTTCTGTAAAACAATATAATAAATTAAAAATTAAAAAGAGGGTAAGTGGGTATTGCTCTGCTGTACAATAAGTGCCATGGGGATCACTATTATATATTATAGGAGCGTTAAATTTATCATTACATACGAAAAATGATTCTGAACGAAGATGATTTGTCAGCCTAGGACAGGGGTGGCAAACCTATGGCACGCGTGCCAGAAGTGGCACGTTGGTCAATTTTCAATGGCACGCGAAAAATTAAAATTATAAAAAATTATGCTAGGTATTTAATATTTATAAATTATGTTTAAAAATTATAATATTCCTATTTTTATCCTTAGAAAATGTTATTTCCTTTGGGCACGTGAAAATTTTTTAAAAACTTAATTGGATAAATTTGACACTTGACCCAAAAAAGGTTCGCCACCCCTGGCCTAGGATATCATTTTCAGCAGTTGGTGAAAAAGGTGGTTTATGTTTTAATGGCCTGAATACATCAAAATTGAAGTTCTTTTATAATTATTATAAGCTAAACTTATGGAAAATGTTGTATTGAATTTTTAACTCTTAACTACTTATACAAAAATTTTTATGAATTATACCTACAAAATAATTTGCAAATATTCTTGGTTTTGATGAATTTTTGTCAATATTTGAACTTTAAATGCTAATAAAAAAAAAGTTGTGCCTATGTATTCTTATAATCACTATAAGAAGAACTTATGAGAAACTTTGTATTAAGTTTTCAAGTATTTCGATTGGGCCAAAAAAATTTTATCGAAACTAAAAACAAATTCTCATAAAAATTGAAAATTTCAGTGGTCAATAAATAACTCAAAAAAAGTCAAACATTTTTGAAAATTTAACTGTATATAGATAAAACTAACATTTGGTGAAAATGTCAAGTATTTAAAGTGATTAGCTTTTGAATTACAATCATATAAAAAAATCGATTTGGTCAAAAACTGGTTTTGTGTAAAAATTCCCGTTTTTCTGTATTTTTTTTTTTGTTTTTATCAATTTTTTTGAAAACTGCTAGGAATTTCAAAAAATGACCTCTCAAAAGTACCAACTAGATTCACTTTCCTAACAGAAACGAGGCTGAGTTTAAAAATCAAAGCACTTTTACAACTCCAAAACGTGGTGACAGCCACAAAAAAAAAATAAATAAATAAAAAAAACACACATCATTGTAAAATCAATACATTCATCATCACTCCGTTCAGAATATAAAACATATAAAAATAAATATATTCTACCTGAACTGTATCTATTTTAAGTTGTTTATCTTTATATTTATCCATTAATCCTAATACTGTCCTATAATGTTCAACAGCGTTTGTAGGTTCTCCACGAATAAGATACAATCCAGCAAGTGCATTGTGCAGAGAAACAAGTGAACGTAATGTATCATTACAATGGACACGGCATTGATCTATCATTACATCCATTAATTTTTCCATTGTCATTGTTCCTTTTATTTTTAAAAACTGTCCGTTCACAGCCTAAAATATAAAATAATTTTTATTTAAAATATTAATTTACCTCTATTTAATATAAATTAAATTACTTGAGGATGCACACAAGCTTGTCTAAGCTTATATAATGGTCTAACGATATTATAAATATTTTTCCTGTCAATATTTTTTACTGATATATCCAAGGATGGAAACACCCTTAAAAAAAAAAAACAATTATTTAATAGAATTAAAAATATTTTAGATTCATTAATACTCAACAATGAAACATATTATAGATATTGTGTTATACTTTACACTAATGGCACTAAACTAGAATAAACTATAGTTACTAAATTAAAGACATTTGATAAATTGTACATGAAAATATGCTGAGTAGAATCCTGTTACTAAAACTTTATTAAAAAAAAAAATACATACATACTTAATTCATACTTTGTTTAAAAATTATTATTTATTTTATTTATATTATACCATTTTTTTATTATTATTTTTTTTTTATCCTTTATGCAAACCCATCTTAATCTACTAGCCTCGTGGTACACAGAATGGGGCCTAAAACTAAACCAAACAAAATTGCTCCACTCTATCTTTACAATACGCCTCAGAGAATGTCCACAACTATTTCTCAATTTCTCAATAATCAACCTCTACCCTACTCTCAAAACGTCAAACATCTTGGACTAACCCTAGACTGCCGGCTCACATGGGCCCTCATATACGCTCCAAACGGTTAACGCTCAACGATCGTAGCCGCCAATTAAGACACCTACTGACCTCCAAATATTTTCATCTGAATAACAAGCTCCTTATTTACAAAATGCTACTTAAACCAATATGGGTCTATGGTATACAGCTC